>SPNW01000024.1:0-153916 GCA_004918325.1 Wallemia hederae
AAAGAGAAAGAGAAAGAGAGAGAAAGAGAAAGAGAGAGAAAGAGAAAGAGAGAGAAAGAGAAAGAGAGAGAAAGAGAAAGAGAGAGCGATTGTTGATTGATTGTTGATTGGCGATTGATTGTTGAGTGGTGATTGACTGTTGAGTGGTGATTGGTGATTGATTGTTGATTGTTGATTGTTGATAGTTGATTGATATCCGTCGACAGTCTTGAGTGAGCGCTACTAACTGAATCTCTAATACTAATAAAAAGTTGTTGGTAATGGCCAGGCTGAAGAAAGGGTGAAAATCGCGAACGCGGCAAGTTTAAAGACGCGCTTTGAAGACGCGCATCGAAGGCGCACTAAAAAGCGCACTAAAAGCATGGGAATGACGCAGCACGGTGTTCCTAGCTCTTTATGGCAACGTGGCATGCCCAAAATAGCAAAAGTTATGATCATAGCTGAGATCCAGATATGATGTTAGCGCGCTAGCGAGATAAGTATCAAATTTAAGCTCCGCGTCTTCCCAACACTTGCCCAATCTGAGCTTTCTGCGTCATTTGCAGATATTTGCATCTGTATAGTCACATCTGACGGCAGTGAAGGCGCGAAGAAGGCATGGAGACGATATTCGCACGTGCACATATCCATACTGAACATGCTGGCGATATGCTAGGAGGCGGAGCTCGCAAGCGCAATGTCAGAACTGATCAGATGGACGCAGCAGCGAAATATAAACTAAGAGCCGCTTATCAGAATCTTTGCAACAATATTCAAGCTTGGGCAGCTTACCGAGCCAAGAGCTAGATCAGAGTACGTGCAGTAGTCGTCTTTGTGTACATAATAGAGCTGATGCGAGCTGTGTTTGAGTACCGTCCAACGACCACCATTGAGAAAAGAAGGAAGCAGTAAGAGCTAGCTAGAGAGAGATAGCGAGTGGCTCTTCATAGTACTGTAGGCGTCTCTTTGGCATAGACACACACATATCAGAGAGCTCTCTCAATGTACGGCTTCAGCTGTGACTCTGAATGGTCACTCTACAGTGCTACTTGCTAGAGCTAGAGCCGCATGAGACATACCATAGCGCCTGAATCCGCTATGCTAATCTGCTTAGCTAATCCCACCGTCCCGCGTATATCTCCCAGCCAGCCTCGATCAGGGTCATCTAGCGACGAACGAATAATCGGAAGCGATAAAGGCAGTGACACGAGATGCATGATCATTTTCACCAGTGGAGGGCTCTAGATATCGCCATCTCCGCATTCAATGACTAAATGTTGATCGTCTTGAAGCAAGAATGGGTCCAGCGAATGAGCGCATGGTGAAGACGAAGATAGTATGCTCAAGCCTTTGTGTGCCACTCAAACCCAATTTGACAAAATCACTCCACTTCGTCGCATTGCAGATGACTGTAGCGGACGTGTCACGGCAGCGATGTTCAAGCAAATGCGCTAGCAGCACTGATAGGCGAACAGGGGCTAAGCAGGGATCATCAAGGTACTTCTGCACTGCCTCACTACCTCACTGCTTCGTTGCTATGTTACTTCGTTGGCAAACGCTCTATGACATAATAGTTCGGGTATTTGATATGAATGTCGATAGTTACAATTGATTGGCTAGTTACATACATAAATGCTTATAATTCATGGGCGGTAAGGGCGGTATGCGAAGCTAAGCAGCTTGTTCTGGCTCGACGACATGACAGCATCGTTCGACTGAGGCGGAGTTTGCGAGTGAGCGAGAGGGAAAGAGGAGAAAGGCGTTAAGTGATCTGGATCTTGTTCAGCTTCTTGAAGTGGAGGTGGTGAGGATGGTATAGAGATAGAAGCCGAAGTGGATTGAGATTGAGACGTTTTGTTCTTGTCGAATGAGTATCTCTGCCACCAGCTCTTAGTGATTGTTTCAGTAGATCGCATTGAGCTGTCAGCTACTATCTCAACTTCGTCTTCTGAATCGCAACAGACGTCAGCCAAACTATTGTCATTCTCCTTCTCCCTCTCCTTCTCCTTCTCCTTCTCGTTTATCTCGATCTGTTCTTTGAGTCTTTGCGTCGGGCTGGGACTGGCATCGATAGCCAGCTTTGGCTTCTTGACAACATCGTTGCGAGGCGGCGTGTCGAATTCAAACTCCTCAAGCACTTCATCCTCAGTGTATGCGAGATTGGATGATTTGCGATGATGGTCAACGGACACGGGCGAGGATATGAGACCATCCGATGCTGATATCGGCGAGCTGTATCCATGAGTGCTGGACTGTAAACGATTGTGCGTAGGCGTTGCGACCTTTGTACGCTGTGGCATCTCGGCCACATCAGACTTTCTCTTTGCTGGCTGCGACGTGCTGGCTATTGCGTTGAAATATGGTGAGCTGACATTCTCTCTCTGGTTCAGCGGGGTATGTTTCAATGCTGTTGGCGGCTTCTGCTTCACCGGAGCACGTTCAGCAGTAACGCCAGTAAAGGTCTTCCTTCCGCTGTCGTTACCAGTACCTTGAGGTTCTTTTGCCCAGTTAGTTGCACGACTATAAACATCAATTTTCACCTACTTTTACCAAAGAAGTCGAACAAAGACTTCTGGGGCGGCAGCTTGTCGGTGTTGGCGTTGCTGTTCGTCATCGCTTTTGGCTTCGTAGGCACTGAGTTGCTAGCAAAGTCTTCATTCGTAACAGGGCAGAAGTCACCATTAGCAATTGCTTCAGCAACCTCATCGGACATATCAGAGCCAATCCAATCGTTGATCTCTTGGTTGTCAGCCACCTCATCTGGTAGCGGGTTGAGTGGCTTGATTCTGCGCTCGATTGGACACCAGATTCGCTGATGCATGAAAGCGAGATCTGCGAGCCTGAACTTATACCAATAATCTTCAGGGATCTTCTTTCCCTTGTTTTCGTATTGGTGATGGAAGTAAAGACAGAGCTTGGGGCATGTCAGTCAACGAATGCTGGATTCTGGATACCCCACCATTTCAAATGTCTCTCCGCCACGTCTGACGGCGTCAAACGCCTTCTTCAGCCCCACGCCTGGTAAGCTTTTGACTTGTGAAGGTGAGCATGATTAGGCAATCTGTCAGAGCGAGAACTCACGGTAGTCGCAACCGCTCAGTATTGCCATACGGCGGAAGTGTACGTCAGTCCACTTTCTCGAGCAAAGAGGAACGCCATCAAGTCGTACCAAGCCGAATCTGTCTCTTGCAATCTCGTCACAGTTTCCATCCTGCTTGAGCTTGAAGATGACCTTAGGTGGTTGTGAGTCAGTGATTCCATTCGCACTACGCCACCTACCTTCTTGGCACCGAAGACGAGCAGATCCGAGTCTTCTGTGATAATACCATCGACCAAGCCAATTCTCTCAAGGTGATACATCTGTGCGTCTGCCTCGTACGGCGCAACGACGTAGTCAACACGCATGGTGCGCAAGACCTTGAGCAAGCTTATCAGAGATGGATTTTGTTTCCAAGCTTACTCACCTTGATCAACTCGTACGCCATTCTTGGAGTGATATCGACGCATTTGCTGAAAGCTTGTCTAGCCTGACTCTTCTTGCCTTGAGCTTCGAGGTTGAGAGCGATAGAGAGGTTCTTTGTGCGTGATCTAGTAGATTAGTGAGATGAAGGGTACATCTAATCATGTATGCTGCCACCCACGCGTCTCTGTTATTCTCAGTGTAGAGTTTTGCACCGAGTGGACCACCATCGAAGACGACGTAGGGTTTGACGTTAATAGCCATCATAGATTTGATCTGGTAGATGGAGTAGTTTAGGAATTTTGTAGAAAGTTTTGATAATTCAAGATTACGCTTATTGATATCAGTGATCTGACCAGCTTTGACAATCTCAGCTGGACAGCTGAACGCGCCGCGGTGTAGAAGCACATAAGCGTCTATAGCGAGTGTTTGACCTTTGTACTCTGAGATATGCTTGGGTTTTGAAGCATGCTTGAGTATTGGTATTAGACCGGAAATTCCCACTGGGATTGAAGAGTGATAAGGGCGTGTAGAGGGATATTTGAATCATCGACTCACTCTGATAACCAATTTAAACAAGAAATTTAGTTTGTTTGGTCTGGATTCCAAGATAATTGACTTTGCTGAGATGGCGTTGGATTGTTCCAAGTCAAGGCAGTGTAAGCGCGACTAACGCGTCGATAACAATTTTAACAATAAAGTCATAATAATTATACCATTCAGCCACAAATATCACGACGCATAAAATACCTCAGCTTTGTTGATAAGAGTGTGTATGGGTGGAGAAGAATGCTTTAAAATATCTTGATCTTTATCAAATGTAGCCAAACGCCTAAGCCTTGTAGCTTTGTCTACCAGCTTCATCTGCCTTACATGGCGTACTTGCGAGTCCATTCCTTGGCAGTCGTCTCGTAACGTGTTCTGCGGGTATTGATTAGTAGAGAACGACGAGGAAGCACTTCAAGCTAACCTGTCAGTCTTGTAGAGCTATAAAGTGTGTCAGCAACATTGTCAATTTATCAGAAACATACGCACGTGAGCGATTTCAGGTGCGAGTGGATCGTCCGCGTTTGGATCAGTCAACATGGAGCAGATTGACAGAAGCACTTTGGAAATGCTGTGTAGATATAAGTGTGTATTCAAAGCACCTCACGCAAATACTCACGTTAAAGCTGGTGACCACTGTTCGAGAAAATTCCGTCAGCCGCCAATAACGAATCAAGCAGCCAACACTCACTTGGTCCTTGAGAATGTCAAGACAGATGGAGCCGTTAACGTTGATGTTTGGGTGGTACTATGAGTGATGATTAGAAAGGTACACTCCTCACAATAGCGATGAGCTCACAATCTTGGTTTGGAACGAGACCTTTGGTGGCTTGAATGGGTAGTCGGTAGGGAAAGTGATGTTCAAGAAGAAGACACCGCCTTCGTATGGACTTTGTGACTGCGTGGCCAGTCAGCTCGATCCTCGGCCAAACGGGAGCAGCAGAAAGGAGGACAGTCTCGAGACTGCGCCCATTCCCTAAAGACTCACTGGGCCCATGATTGTGGCTGTCCAGCTGCTGCCTGTCAGCTGCATTCTTGGTGACTATAAGTAAAGTTACGCACCTGAACATATTATCTCCAGTTGGTCCAGCAGAGCAGCTCGTTGGCGGCTACAATCCATCAGAATAAGCCTTGGAGATCACTCATACACTCACATCTCTGCCGAGATCGAGCAATTCCTTGTTGATTCTTTTCAAAGCCATTGATCGTGGTCGTTTAGTTGAGAGAAGCGAGCTAGGACGTAAGCTGACAAAAACATCGTCACGGTCTTTGTAAGCATCAATAAGCTGCTTCAATTCATCAAAATCTTTATTCACTTACTTTTGAGCTCACTACGTTTGATACCGAAATGCGTATCGACGAGACGATGAGGTACAACAAACGGCAAAGCGCGAGCTGCCGGGATAGTGTTACTGTGGTATGAAACGTATACATGCATCAAATTCATAAATCGTAGACTCTCTTTGTGATTGGCTGCCACGCAAGGACAATTTTCAAAAGCACCCTAAGACTGCAAGAATCAAGTCTATCACGCTACAGAGCACAAGAGCAGACCCTGCGGTGTCGATGACTAGCTACTCGCTTACGTAGAATCTTTCATTGGAGCGGCGTGGGGTTCGAAGCAACTATCGCAAATACATGCGTTTTATAGGCATTGAGATACTTTGTACCTCTCAAATCAACCATTTTAATAGCCACCTTCTCTTCAATTTGCTCAGTGATTTCTCGTTCCACGTCGAGGTTAAAAATTTCCCTCTCGCTCAGCAAGTGCTTTCAAGCAATCTAAATTGCGAATAAGTAATCTTACGCCCTGTACAAGCTATACCATACCATTTATACCAAAATTCACTTCCATACCATTACCGTCCAACTAGTCCAAGAATCGAGATTGACGCGGAGGAAGAAGCGTGTAATGAACGCTCAGTATAAGTAGTGATTATCAGCATTTATTATAAACAATTTTTCACCCCCAGTCAATCCATTCTCGCTCGACGATTAACTTCAGACAAGGCCAGCCATCATGTACAAACGACCAGTGATTTTAAATCCACATACGGTTTCAGGATTAAGGCAAAATGCGCGAGTAGAAGCTGATGCGCCTGACGGAACGCCTCTATACGATTTAGATTCGCTGGTGAATTACACCGTAAAGGATAGGCAATTGAGGGGAATATCATTCGAGCCACCAGATTCAACGATAGAGAAGAACGTTATTAAATCCAATGCGCAGAGCTTTCCTATGCTCGAATTACAATACACCGATAGCAATCTCGAGACGTTTCAGTCACTGACTGAGCAAGTGCTTGATCAACACGAGCTAGTCAAAGATAAGATGAGGCGTTACATGATTGTGAGAAATCAAGCAAGGAGTCAAAAGATCGAAGCTCTCAATGACGACTATGCTGCGCTACAAATTGATTGGGAAGCTAGTTGCGAGAAGGGAGCAAACGCAAAGGCAGAACAACAGCAGCATATAATGAAGAAGCGTTCAAGAAGAGGCGAGGCTGTTGAGCACGTCGAATTGAGTAATAGACGTAATACGAATATGTCCCGCAAACCTGTTTCGGCGGTACCTCAACACGTCGCTGCAGAAGCGACTCCACCCGTTGAATCCACAGATATGGAAGTCACGGATTCTGGATCCGTACTCGACAAGGCTGCTCAAGAAGCTGAGCCGATGCATCTCGTCAATGAGAATGATATGGAGGAGATGGAAAATGAACAAGTTTTGAGTCGAATGTTGCTGCGACTACAGGCAATCAACAAGAAAGATCCTGCGATCAAGGCTGCGAGAACTCAAGCCAATATACCCAGCCAAGAGGTCACCTCTATCGACAGATGGGCTTGCGCGTACGACAACGCAAATGCACGGATATTCGATCCGTCCACGTACTACGAGCGCAGCCATGAGTCGCGGACGTGGAGTGAAGACGAGAAGGACATCTTCCTTAAAGCATACGTCGATACGCCAAAGTCATTCGCGGAGATTGCCGAGAAATTACCCGGAAAGACGGTGCAAGACTGCGTGTTGTTCTACTATATGAACAAGAAGGTGAGGAATGCAGTAACAGAGGTATGCATAAGCTAACAACGGTTACAGCATTATAGATTTAAGGGACTTTCATTCACTAGACGCGGCGTGATGCGACGTGGAAAGCGTAAAGGTAAAGGTGGAGCACTTCTTGCGGATATTTCGACAACGCAGTCACGAGAACAAAAGACTGTGCCATCTGCTCCACATCACCTTTACGCGTAAACGTTGCGTTCAGTCACTACTGCCAAGTGCGTCATTGATCTGATCGATAAAGTTGGCAAGTTCGTTCCACTGCTTCTCTGTTAAAGAAATGAGATCGGTTGTATTAAGTAATTTATATCATTGTTTGTATTACCTTGCCTGTGCTGCTCCTCTTCGATATCGTTGAGACCGTTTTCGATATCTTGGTAAAGTCTCTCAGCTTCGAATTGCTTGCGAGTTTCGAGCCACGAGTTGAACAGGAAGCATATCTTGCTCAGTCTGATTGACAATTCTATTCCATCTCTCGTTAGCGTCGCGCACACGGTCACATCTCTTCATCTCAACCTGGGTCGTGGTATGCATCCACCTCCTCAGTCTCCTGAAGCTGGTGAAGCAGCTCGTCCTTGTCGAATTTAGACAGCTCGAATAAATTTGATTCCATCGTCGTTTGAATTTAAGATTTAAATTTAAATTATATTCACTGCACTCACTGCACTCTTCAACCCGATCCATCACTCGCTAAAATGGTGAGCAGGAGAATAAAAATCACATAAATATTCTTACAACGCCTTAGTCCGCTATGAACATCGACCAACCACTCGAAGACGTTATCAAGGCCAAGCGTCAAGAGCGCAGAGGCGCACGCAAGAACAGTGCACCAGGCAAGCGCACAGGGGGTGCTGCCAGAAAAGGTGGTGCAAAGGCTCTTGCTCAGGGTGCTAAGAATGTTCCCGCTTCTCGCGTCGTTGCAAAGACCAAAGAGGGCGTTGCACTCAACGAAGATTCCAAGAAGGTCATCGTCTCGAATCTCCCAACAGACGTCAACGAACCACAGCTGAAAGTTAGTATCAACATTCAGTCCACCAGAATCAGGCTGCTTACGCCTCGGAATAGGAATTGATGCAAGAGCTTGTTGGACCAGTTAAGGAATGTAGCATCAGCTACAACCAAAACGGTCATTCCAAGGGCATTGGTCAGGTTGTCTTCAAAAAGAGAGGAGACGGTAACAAGGCTCAGATCGAGCTCAACGGCCGTACCATTGACAACAGTTAGTCTTACCTTTCATAGTACACATTGTTTAGATAGTTGTGTGGGTATTCACTAACAATTGTAGCCAACGTGCTGCTATCTGGCTCTTTTGGAGCTCACAAAGAGCGACTACACTGACGGCTGGTCGTCCCGCATGGCGACTCATAGTGAAACTAGCGCAAGTGAGGTGATTTCTCACTGAGCTTAGTATTGAGCTCTTCGCACTGCCAACAAGATATATTGCCTCGAATCTCACTTTGACTGCTGCTCAATGCACAGTCTGCTCACTGACTCACTTGCTCATATTGTTGGATAGGCAGTCGAAAACAGATTCAACTTGATTCTTCGCCAATGACCCCCTAGGTGCACTACACTTTGGGAAAAGCTACAAATAGCTACAAAGTGTTAGAGTAAGCTTCAGTCAGTCAGCTAGAGTCCATATTGGCATTTGTTAGGAAATCACACTCACACTATCTAAATAATGTGTGCTTGCGTTGATTTGGAACAAAATGACTGACCAAGCTTTTCTTCACTTCAATCTCAACAGACAGAATGATTAAGGTCGAGACGGTCCTTGAATCTTCTAATGGAAGTGTATTGGCTCAGAGATTGGCACCAAAACCTGCTGGAGCTAAGACAGTGGTTACCACTAAAAAGACTGTCAAGTAAGTCACGTCTTAAATGTTGCGCTTGCTATATTTGGATATTTTGGGGTTATGAACATCAATTCTTCAACACATCCAATTATGCGGAGCAATAAGTTCAACAGAGCAGATCCGTTGACACGGTTTATTAGGAAGCCAGCAAAGAAGCGCGCCCCTAGTGCCAAGCAGGACAAGAGACCGGCCAAATCAGCTGAAGACTTGGATGCTGAAATGGAGGTGAGTTGAGGTGTCAGAAAAGGGTTCCAGTGATTGACATCAACGCCCTCAGGAATACACTCAAATCAAGACTGAGTAAGATCCACCCGCAAGTCTGTACTTTTCCAAACGTCCACATCTCTTCAATCTAAGCTATAAGCCAAATAACTCACGTCAATCAAACAATATATTCTTGAAAATAATACAAAGTGATCTAGCTCAAATTGTGTAATAAATTTATGTTTTTAAATTATCTTAGTGCGAATTTGCTTAGTCTTCTCTCTTTAACCAGAACTCCCAACTCGTGAGTGAATAATAATTGAAGGAGGGGGAGCGTATGACGGGCAGAGTGAAATGTCCAAATGATGTTTAACGCATGTATTATCCAACGCCTTTACGGCTCATGTGGATGGACTGCTGTCCTTAAACGAAACCCTGATGCGTCGAGCTACCTACTCGTCATACAATTCCTCTCCATCCATCGATTCTCAGACTGACAAACTTTTTAGGTGAGTGACTACTATAGTCAGCTTGTGCTAGCTATGCAAGATGATGATTAAGATTACATATGCATGGCTTTCTGACTTGGTTCATTCGAACCGATTCTATGCTGATAGTATATCTCATACGTCTGACTCTGCATAGACTGGACTAGCTGAACTGTCTAGCGACTCTTTGCTAACGAAGTTCATAGTCACTCGCAGCTTACCGCTTCTCGCCGCTTCTTGTATTTGTTTTCATACACTCGTCATTCTTGAACACATCAGTTGTGCATCGTATATACAAAACCAATGTGGAACAAAATATCTTTTATCGGCTGTCTCTGTTGTCGGGAAGGTGTGAGTTGCTGTGATGTAGATGGGCAGTATTTGTGTAAGTTCATTTGTTGGATATGCTATCACGACGTCTGTTGAACACATCGTTGACATTTGAGAAGGATATCTAAACATAACGATCATTGTATTGTGGCTGTGTAAAGTATCCCGTCCTAGCGGCATAGAGTGTAGAATTTGGATGTTGATGGTGGGGGCTGTCGAGTTGTATAGGAGTCAATTTGGTTCAATTTGTGTCTCGGTTAGCAGTAAATTTGTATATGGAATGGTGTGTGATGTGAGGTAAGGTGTAGAGTGTAAAGTGTCGATTTGAGTTTGATGATTCGTGGTGGATCATTGATTATACTGCGATTGTGAGTTGAGGTTGGTGGCAGTATAACGAAAGCAATGAGGACTGAACGTTAGAGATAATGAGTAAGAGGAAAAGACAAACTATTTCACAAATTTTGAAAAAGACTGAGAATAAAGTGAAGAACTGAGAAAGAAATGCTTAAGCCCTAGGCACTCCTCCACGTGGTGGTCCACCACCTCTACCACGGTACCCAGATCCTCCATAGTATCCACTGTTGTATCCACCGCGATTACTGCGCTGCTGATATTGGTGATGGTTCTGATTCGATTGGTTGAACGTTGGTTGTGGTGGTGGCTGCGAGTATGCATTCATTACTTGTTGAGTTGGTGGTAGTGTAGGCAAACCCTTCTGTTGCTGTTGTTGTTGTTGTTGTTGCGATTGTTGGATCTGTCCATCATCATCACTGGCACTTGGTGCAACATACAGCGATCTGTCAATCTGTGATGGTATCGGTTGAATCTCCGTACCAAGCTCCTGCTCAATCTTGTATAGGTTGAATCTGTCCTCATATGTGATCAAGTTGATAGCCAAACCCAAGTGACCATAACGACCAGATCTACCGATTCTGTGCAAGTACGTTTCGCTGTTCTTTGGGAAATCAAAGTTGATGACTACGTTAACGGCTTGGATATCAATACCTCTCGTCAACAAGTCTGAGCATACGAGATTACGACAAACGCCTGATCTGAAATCGTGAAATACTCTATTTCTGTGGCTTTGTAACATCTTTGCGTGAGAGAAGAAGCAAGAGTAGCCGAGCTCTGTGACCTTCTTAGCCAGCAGCTCAACTCTGTTGGTAGAGTTGCAGAAAATGATTGATTGGTTGATTTGCAATTTTGAGAAGAGTGTGTTCAAGCAATGAACCTTCTGTCTCTCCTCAACGAAGGCATAGTATTGAGTGATACCTCTAAGCGTCAGTTCATCCATGAGGTTGATTTCATGTGGGTTGTTCATGTGCTTCTCTTTGAAGTCTTTGACTATGAGAGGGAAAGTAGCAGAAAACAGCATGACTTGTCTCGAAGTAGGAAGATGAGAGAGCAGCTGTTCCATAACAGGGGTGAACTCTGGCGACAAGAGCTTGTCAGCCTCGTCCATGACGAAAGTTGGGCATTCGTTGAGATTAGCGACGCCCTTGCCAGCCAAATCCAATATTCTACCAGGAGTGCCGACCAGGATGTGAACTGGTTCAGACAGTCTCATAATATCATCTCTAAGCGTTGTACCACCTGTGGTAACCATAACTTGAATTCCCAGATGCTTTCCAAGCGTTTTGCAGACTTGAGAGGTTTGCAAAGCTAATTCTCTTGTTGGCACTAACAGCAGTGCTTGAATCTTTGGTTTCTGTACGTTGATCCTTTCTAGACTTGGGATGACGAACGATGCAGTTTTACCGGTACCGTTTTTGGCTCTTGCTAAGACATCTCTGCCTTGTATAGCGGATGGCAGTGCCTCCTCTTGAATTGGTGATGGCTTTTCAAACTGTTTCGGAGTGTGAGAAATGACTTGACAGTTGGGAGCACTACGACTCACACCAGCCTCAAAAATACCCATTAACAATTCCCTTCTCAATCCAAAATCTTCCCATTCAGCTCCTTTCGTGTTGGTGACATCCTGTTGCGCGCTCGTCAGTTGCGCTGCTTGCTGCTGCTCTCATTGGTCATCACTCACTTCAGTCTGTGGACGTAAATCTTTTGGCGGTACTTTCAATTGGTTTCTCCATTCGGATTCTGGGCTGAGAATTGTGTGAGCTGTGTGATCCATCTCTCTCTATCTCCATTCCTACGTTTGCGAGGTCGACGCCATTGGTGGTGGTCAAAATGAAAGAGTCAGAGATGCTATTTTTGCAAGTTGAATTTGACTTTGTGATTCTGAAGAGATATCTGTTGGCTATCAGAGTCCTCAGTACGATATCCTTCCCGCTCTCCCCTCTGATTACCGCATATGTGCAGTGACACGGTATGTCCAAAACAAACTTTGCAGATACAACAAGCACGAACTAAATAATACGCTATAAACGCTAGAGTATTCATGTAACGATTCTACACAAGCTAATAGTACACATCTACTCATCCTTAACGTGATCTTTAATCCACTGTTCCTTCTTAGCATCAAAATTAGTCTCTTCCTCCTCCGGCGTAACGCTTTCTGGCACAGCCTGTCCCTTATCGTCTGTGCGATGTTTCTTCTTGAGCTTCTCAAAATCTTTGGTCCAAGGAGCGACTTCGCCTTCGTCATTGACAGTGGTCTTGCTCTTGAGCGGACTGAGCAGATGCATGACGAGTGTCCACAGATTCACCGTCTTGCTAGCGTGTTTATTGTCGACTTTGTCCACCAACTGGACCAGCTTGCGCGCTTCTTGAGTGTCTCTCCTCGCGACGATGCTCGCTGGAGGTGGTCTCTCATTCTCGAGTGCCCATTGCCAGCGCCATGTCACTTCTGGGAAGTCGAAAATGTTGTCGTTCTCCTTCATCATTTTCTCTGCATGTATATGCGACTCTTTGAGACTTTTCTCGCGCTGCCTCTCGACATTCTTGGCCGCATGTTTGAATTTGTGCTTCCATGCCTTCATGCCTTCTATGTACCGCTTGACTGCATCAGGCTTAAACACGCCGATCTCATCAGCAGGTATTCTGAGTATGTCCATCTCCTCAGATGGTTCCATTGGTCGCACTGCACCGACAAGGGAGACTCTCTCTCGTATCATATTCCTGTCCTTGAACGCTGTAGCTTCGTCGTACACCGCGATGTTGCCAGCTGTTCCTGGACCTGACTTGATTGGTCTCTCGGCATCGGTTGCCGACGTGCCAGCGCCAGCCACTTGAGAGCTAGTTGATGCGCCGCTGTTCATGTTGGCAGATGTAGCGCCTGCGCCCTCGTTATTGCTCAAACCTAGAATCGAAAACTTTCTTCTAGGTTTGGATGGTGGTGGTGACAGTGCTTCTGACTGAGTATCAAGTTCGTATTCTGAAACGCCATTCAAAGTCTCAGAAGGCTTGATAGCAGGCGATGGCTGGATTGCGGAGCCCTTGGTTACTTGGAAACAGAATGCAGCCATGGCTCTGTATGCGTACTTGGCAGGTGTCACCATACTAAACAATGGCAAATCGTGACACATCTTGTCGTACACCTGCAAGTGAACTTTGGTCGGACCATATCTGCCCTCTATTCCGTTCATGCTAGGCAGGCGTCGCTTGGCGTCCTCCTTGTAATCAAATTCGTCAGGTCGAGCTGCTTTGTGGGCAACGTAGATAGCCTCATCACGTAATAGCTCTCCGTCGCTAGCCATTATGAAGAGTGGACAGAGACCACCCAAGTGTGCTAGCACGGGTGATACATAGGGGTGACCGACCTGCTCATTGGTAGCATACATTTGTATTTGCCCCTTGAGCTCCACTGTCTTGCCGTCTATGTTAATAGTTGGGATCTCACGAGGCACCTCGAGCTTTTCGCGTCCACGTTCCCCAGTCCTTCCTGCCGCCTCGTTGGCTTCATCGTCAAGCGCCCTGCCTCGCTCTGCCTTGCTTGAAGCAGCTGTTCCAAGACCTCTGAGTGGTGATGTAGATCTAAGAGTCGAGGACTTTATGTGCTGACGTGTTCTTTGTAGCAGATCCTCGCTTGGAGGAGGCCAAAGTGTGGAGGGTTTGTGGACAAAACCGTATTTGGGTATGACGTCCGTCTCGTAGTTGTTGAGAACAGAGGGGAACGAGTGTGATAGGTCGCACCATGGTGAAATGTGGATGGATCCAGCAGGTAGTGGCAGACCTAAATCGCGAATGACGAGGAGAAGGGATAGTAAAAGACCGCCGCCTGCACTATCGCCTGCAAAGATTAAGTTGGAGGGGTCGACTGCTTTGTGTGGAGCGCCCTCGGGTGGATAAAGAAGGTAGAGATACGCGCCAAGTGCGTCTTGCAGCGCGCAGGGGAAACCATATTGCGGCGAGAGTCTATAACTGACAGCGAAGGCTGAACTTTGTTAGCGTGAGGTGTCTAAAGTAGAGCATATCTCACCTTTGCCTCGCATCTTGCGCGCCATGCGCCAAATAAGATAGCGGTGGGTGTTGATAGAGCCCCAGTAATAAGCACCACCGTGCACAAAGAGTATTGTGCGTGGTAGGTTCTCTATGTCTTGAAAGAATTGGGGAGTGAGCGGATCTTTGGGCTGTTCATGAGGTTTCAGTTTGTTTTGCCTTGTAGCTTGCTTCCTGTCACTCTTCACTGATTGGGCGTAAGTATGCAGTAAACAATGGCGCGTAACACCCACTGCATATCCACTCAGCGGGTAAGCCAGCAGTTGGTCTGACCTGCCACCACCGAGTTCCACCGACAGCAGCGCGCATAGGCTCTTCGCCGCCGAAAGCCTTGATGAGGTACTCGGCTGCATCATTGCAGATGCTCATTGGGACTGTGACTGGCACGTTGTGAACCCAGAAAGGAGGCGGAACGTATGTCGATCCCAAGCTTTGCAGATCTTCTACGGGGTGCTGTAGTAAGGTGTTAGCGGATTCTTTGGCCCTGCTACCAACACACATTCATAGCTATATCAAGAAAAGCCCTTGTGAGCTTGAAGGTCTGTGGTGATGTCAGACATGGGCGCCGCCACTGAACGGAGACTGGCCTGATCAAAAGCGTATTCATCGTTGGGCGTATCGCTGGGGCTGCTGCCGTCCTTGTTGTTGCGCTTTTTGACGAGATGTCGCACGAGCGTTTTGAGTACGACCTTGTGTGACTAAGCAAGATGCGGCGGGGAAGAAGGAGACGAACGCACGGGGGAGAGATTAACACTGAGGGAGAGCGGGTCCATCATGCTTGTAGCGTGCACAAGTAAATTGAGTCGTTATCAGCCTCGTTATCAGCCTGGGGAGTGTCCGCTTCGACGATCTGGCTGCATCTGCGATGAGCATGCGCTCGTACGGCCATTAAAGAACGCACAGTTGTAAAATCCAAATTGAGTGTCAGACGCAAGTGATTGTCGGTGCTTAACCCACATTTCCATCTGGGAAACTTCTCCCACCTCCAGCCGCCTCCCGAGAGAATCGATGCCGGGGCTGGCTTAGCTGGCTTACAAGGATTATCTGCTGGTAGCGCTGGCTTGTACAGTAGTACAATTCCCTTTTTTCCCTTTTTCCCTTTTCGGTCGCGCGTGTCACCCCGCGCCTAGTTCCCAAATCGATAGCAAT
Source organism: Wallemia hederae (assembly GCA_004918325.1). Classification (NCBI taxonomy): domain Eukaryota; kingdom Fungi; phylum Basidiomycota; class Wallemiomycetes; order Wallemiales; family Wallemiaceae; genus Wallemia; species Wallemia hederae. The sequence goes on from SPNW01000024.1 coordinate 15,472, forward strand.
CCACTCTTTCGACTTAACCATCATCTGCTAAAATGTCAGGAAGAGGAAAAGGCGGCAAAGGATTAGGAAAGGGCGGCGCTAAGCGTCACCGTAAGATTCTCAGAGACAACATCCAAGTGAGTTGCAGTATTATCTACAAAGATCTCCTAACAAGTATCCAGGGTATTACCAAGCCAGCTATTCGTCGTCTCGCTCGTCGTGGCGGTGTCAAGCGTATCTCCGGTCTCATCTACGAAGAGACCCGTGGTGTCCTCAAGGTATTCCTCGAGAACGTCATCAGAGATTCTGTCACCTACACTGAACACGCTAAGCGTAAGACTGTCACCGCTCTCGACGTCGTCTACGCGCTCAAGAGACAAGGAAGAATCCTCTACGGTTTCGGACAGTAGATTAAGATTGCACCGCGCACTGCTCTGAAAGTGCACAAATGAACTATGTACCTTATATTGTTGTATGCACGCTTATGTATCTATTGTCAATCTCCTTAAATCTCGCGCTGTTTGAACCCCTTGAGATCTGTCCCCTACGTCATGACAGCGAGCGCGACCAAAATGAGAGATGCGCAGCAACGGAGAGACCCGTAGGCTCTTAAGAGCTGTACACTAGCAGATCTCCATTTTTCGCATGCATTTGTCTGCCTTAATCGTGTCGCATCTCTCCTTCGTCTCAGCAACTATGTTCAAAAAGCCGTACGCAGCGAAACCGCAGACGACGCTCAAAAATTCTGATCGCAAGAAGCTGCGTGCGAGAGTACAGGAGCGATTTGAGCTCAACGACGACGACGCTAAGTTGTTACTGCCGGATGCAGTGAGCTCGATGCGAGTCAAGACATACAACAACGAGAACGCGGTGCGTTTAGTGCATTGTACATCGATAACACTTCTCATCTCTCTCGCAGATCATATACAGCGCCGCAGACAACGATCCGCTGTGGTTCACTGTAGGCAAGGCAGAGGACGAGCTGATACCGACTGGTGAGCGTTGTTGTGGCTGCAGTGTATTATCTAACCTTGTATCAGTCTATACGCTCTTCAAAAAGCCTTCTTTATTGCCAGTCATAACGACGTGGCCATTCGTTATCGATAAGTGCGTCTGTCTGATGATATCTCTCAGCTCCAACTAACGCTGCTGGCAGGATAGCAACTGGTGCAGATCTCATGGCACCAGGCGTAGCGCTCAAGAGTGCGCCTGAGCATCTGCCAGACTTACCAGAAGGTGTACTCGTTGCTGTCGCAGAGCATGGACGCAACAGCGCACCTGTATGCGTCGGCAAGACAGCCATGGCAACTTCTCGCATGAATTTGGACGCGACTGGGAAAGCCGTCCTTATCGCCCATGTCATCGATGACGCACTGTGGGCAGCTGGACATCGGCCAAAAGAAATTCCTCACGGTGATAGACGCGATGTAGCGTTTTCGGATAGCGAGGGAGAAGACGAAGATGGAGAGGTAGATGGCCCTAGCGGTGCTTCAGGTCCACAACCAGACACAAGCTTGTCTACGCAACTTGAGGATCTGAATGTCAACCGCGATTTCCAGCAGGTAGATCTATCCACAAAAGGTGCGTGAGTATTGGCCATCTCGAATCGCAAACTCACGCAATGGCAGACGTCGACGAAATGCTCAAAAATGCGCTGATACACGCCATCACCACGTCTCTGCAGTCGTCAGAACTCCCAATGCAAGCGTCAACGCTGCTCTCAGCGCACGTCCTCCCTAGCCGCTCCTCGCGTATCGATCCCAGCATCACAGATCTCAAGAACAGCAGCTACAAGAAAGCGACAAAATTTCTGAAAGCGATGGAGAAAGAGGATCTATTGAGTTTCAAAGAACACAAGTCGAATGTGACAATCACGCGTATCAATGCCTCGCATCCTCTCGTGAAGAGCTGGCGAGGACACAAGACGATAGCAGCGGCCGAGAAGCAGACGGAGAAGCGAGCAAAGCACGTAGACGACGAGCCCAAGGCTGCGAAGAAAGCAGGCTACATTGTCGAAGATGTGTATGTCGCGCCTAAAGGTGTAGTGCGGGAGTGGTTCGCGACGGCGGGCGTCAAGACAGACGACTACCTGACGTCCAGCGAGGTGCGGAGCATTGCAAACTCTTTCATAGAAACGAAGGATCTAATGCATCCCGTTGACCACGCGTATATCATTGGAAGACGCGACGAGATTTTCGCTAAGGTCCTGTATGGCAAGCCGAACCAGAGCAAGAAAATAAAGGCTGCGTTCGACGACGCCGATGTCATTCCTCGCCATGAGGTTACGGGACGGATTCTGCAGCATATGCAGCCATTCACGAGACTCGTCAACACCCAGGATCAGACTGCCAGATTGGTCAAGGGTCAATTGGCACCATTTAGGCTGCAGATCAGACAGAAACAGGGCAACAAGGTCACTACAAACCTCAGTGGACCTTTCCAGGAATTCGAATTGGAGACTAGCGAGCTTGTCAACTCACTCAAGATCATCTGCGCGTCTAGCGTGACGACGGGACCTGTGCAGCAGAATCCAAAGGAGACGGAGGTGATTGTGCAAGGAGATAAGGTTCAAATTATAGTTGATCTACTCAAAAGCAGAGGCATACCGCACAGGATGATAGTCATTGTACCTAAAAAGTGATCTTCTACGATGAGCAAAAAGTGCATTAGAAAAGTGTATAATAAGAAATGAATAAGTTTATGGCGTGCAGCGACCAGTGTATCTGTGATTTCGCGTGAGTGCAGATCTAATTACTATATACGATACTCACCTTGGATACAGACTGCAGTCTCTGACGGTGAATCTGTTGAGCATCCAGGCGAGCAGTCTCTCGCAACCGAGACCATATCCACCTGTAGCGAGTTAGCAAGAGCCATCAAATATGTTTATGCTAAGCTCACCTGAGTTTGGAGTTCCGAAACGACGTTGATCAGTGTACCTAGTGATATTGAGCTGCCTGCGACTCTTCGAGCGGCAACTCACCAGTAGTATGGAGCTGGGTCAATGCCCTCGTGTTTGTAAGCAGCCATAAGCTCGTCGTAGTCGCTGATACGCATCGAACCACCGACAATCTCACCCACGTTAGGCATGAGGAGGTCGACTGCTTCAGTGAAGTTCTCATCACCAGGGACCTTCTTCATGTAGAATGCTTTGATGTCCTTAGGGAACCCAGTGAGGAACACTGGCACGTTGAGCGTGTCGACCATTCTTCTCTCGGCGGCTTCAGCAATATCGTCACCAATCTCGTGGTCAGACATTTGAGGAGAGCCGTCTGGACGGAAGATCTTGTCACCGTTAGCATCCTCGTCCTGCTTTTGGATGTCGTGGTCACGCAACCACTTGATAGCGTCCTTGTAGTCGAGTCTCATGAATGGGCGGCTTGGTTTCTGGAAGCCTGGGTTGAGTTCCTTGATGATGGCTGAGGTGGCTGGATCGGCGAGGACAATGTCAATGACGCCACAGATAGCTTCTTCGATGTGGTCGAGCAAGTCTGAGAAATCGATGAAGGCTAACTCAGCTTCCAAGTGAGTGTACTCTGACAAATGACGGCGAGTGAGAGATTTCTCAGCTCTGAATGATTCTTGAACACAGAAGACATCGCCCAAACTAGCCAAACAAGTCTCCAAGTAGAGTTGAGAGGACTGAGTCAAGAATGCTGGTGTACCGTAGTAGTCGAATTTGAACAAAGTAGCACCACCCTCGACTTGGGTCTGAACCATACATGGAGGGGTGACTTCGAGGACGTGCATCTGCTTGAATACGTCTCTGAATGCGTTGAGGACTGCAGATCTTGCCTTCATGACGTTTGAAGCAGTTTCACCACGCAACATCAAGTGTCTCAAATCAGCTTGGATGGAAGGATCAGAATCCTTGTTGACCTTGTTGGTGAATGCTTCATCACCAGATGGAGCCTTGCCGTGGACCTTCCAGAAGTCAGCTACCAATTCGTGGTTGCCTGGAGCTGATTGTCCTTCTTTGACAGCTTTGAGGGTACCGACGACCTCGATAGACGATTCAATGGAGAGGGTGAGAGCGTCGTACGTCTCGGTGCACTTTCCGGTCAAAACCACCTGCAGGTATCCGGTACCGTCGCGGAGAATGATGAAAGTCATGCCCTTCTGAGCTCTAAGTCTGTGAACCCATCCTGAGATTTTGATGCGCTGGTCGCGCTTCGATTCTAACTGGTATACCTTTGCCTTTGTTGGTTTTGGCAGTGAGTCATCTAAGGTGAGGACGACCTTCTTTGCCTCCTCGATACGCTTCTGCTCTCTCTCTGCTCTGTCTGCCTCTTCCTTGTCGAGTCTCTCCTTGTTCTGCGCCTTCTTTGCTGCATTCTTTGCGTTGACCTCGACTGTCTTCTTTGCTTTCTTGAGAGCAGCGCCGGAGATAGGAGCGTAGTCAGCGTCTGTGCGCTGAGCCAATGGCTTGAGCGTAGGCTCGCCCTCTTCTGGCTTCTTGAGTGTGTAGATGGCAGCGTCAGGTGTTTGGGTGAGTATCTCTACCACGGATTTGAATGGCTGGACGGGAGTGCCAGATGGCTGCTCCACGGTAGCGAGCTCGTCGACGAACACAGGTCCTATGACGCTAATTGAGCTCGCTGCAATTTTATTCTTGTTTGCTTACCTGACATGTTGATAGAAAGCTTCCAAGGTCCAAATTGTTGAAATGGGAGATGTAGGCAGACGAGAGTAGCGATTATTCACTTCTCAGACGCGTACAAGAAACCAGACGCTTGCCACCATCTTGGTGCGTCGCTTACCCCACTTGCTCGCCATCGCTGACGCATGACGGAAGCGTGCAAGATGCAGAACTGCTTGACCAAGAATGGCTTCCAGCAGGATAGATGCGAGAATGTGAGCTCATCATCTCTCGCTGCTCTGGACTCGCCAGGCTCATCTCTCGAGTGTAGATCCTGGATGAGCTATATATCTGTTGCGGCAGATACTATCAGCAGACGCAGCAGAAGATAGACAGCTGTCCTATCGAATCTGTTCTCAACAGGAAACTGCGCGATAGAGGATTGAATGACAAGGTTTAGTGGGGCGGATTAGCGAGACGAATGGAGAGGCGGAATGGCAGCAATTACGATATCATTTAGCATTATGAAGTAATCATAGATACAATGCTCTTTCCAATTGGTCTGTTTTGGCTTTGAGAAGACTCCAGTTCAAGCTGCCAGGCGGAGACTTGTTCAAACGGCGAGAGAGATAGATGCTGTAATGATGCGTCTCTAGACTACGCAGCTGGCTTGTTTTCTTCCACTCCTTACTTCCTTCGCTTACGTGAAAGTTTTCATGGTCCTCATTATCCGCAGTGTAGACGCAGAACAAAGAGATGGCTCCATTGCCTCGCTGCGCATGTATTCAAGCTATCATTCTTGGGTTGCCAGAGCCAGGATTGCCGATCACTGTGGTCATAGTCCACTTGATAGATGACAAGTCACATGCCAGCGCATACCCGACAGATCCCGTTGCTAAAAGCTGATAGCACAGAGTTTCCCAGCGTCAGCTTGACATGTAGCCTCGCTCACTCACAAATATTGGAATTTCAGCTCTGTCGACTGCACAGCCAGCGCGGCAGCATCCGTTCTCTTTGCAAACGACGCTCATCAAGCAAGAACTCGGAAATGGCGACACTGAGCAAAATAGAAGATCTCCCAGTCGAGACAATCACGACAATTCTTGAACACCTCAGCCTCCGCGACAAACTCCAACTGTGCAGTGCGAGCAGAGTTTTTAGCAACTTCATAGGCGAGAAGATTACCGGATACACCTTCATAGGCGCCAGAACCTCCTACCTCACATTCGGTCTAGAAATAGGACGTCGCTTGAGCGCGGAAGTGGGTCGTACAATCCGCTGCAATGAGATGGCTCTCACCAAGTAAGTAGCAACTGCTAAGAGCTCTTAACTAATAAGACAGGACCGCGCTCGTCCATTGCACTGCTAAAAGTTCATCAACCTTGGAGATTCTTCTAAATCTGCCTATACTCGAGACACTCACCATCGTGTATACTGGAGATGTAAGACATCTATTCGGTACTATGGCCCCATTCTTGTCTAAGTCGAATCTCAAAAGGCTCAATATCGTGGTCAGCAGACAACAAGCGAACAAAGAATATGGCTTGCGTGCTCAGAAGAGAGACTGGCAACCAAAGAAGTACTACGTTCAGACGAGAAAGCTTCTGCTTGTCTCAATGACAGCGCCCTTCTACAAGCGCCCTCTCGACTTGTTTAAGTCAATGATGTCTTCGACATTCGAATTGAACCTTGGAAGCTTTAGTACTGCAAGAGGAGAAGTGCGCATTATGAACAGAAAAAGCAAACAATTACAGGCAATTCTGCTGTCAAGCTTTAGCTGCCTCAGATACAGTGCCACAGAGCTTGAACAGAAGAGAAAAACTTCATCAATATTGCTCTCAGGAGGTAGCAACAAGGAGTATATCGTAATCGAGCCGACTTTCGACTAATGTGGCTATTCTTTTCGATCCAATGATATTTTCTGTTTCTTTATGTTCTTTTAAAGCTAACGAATGAATGATAAGACACTGTGGGATAATTGCGCGCGTATAAACGACTCCAGCCTTCATGACAAGACGAGATAGATGCTGGTGATTGGAATTTGCTAATTTCAAGCTCTTCGTGCAGATACCCGGACTTATATCAGTATCTTTGGCCAAGGAGGAAGAGCTACGAGAAGCAAGGAGTCCTAACGTCCAAATAGCTCATCAAGATACTCATAGCGTAAGCCAAACACTCTCATCTGTCGTGCTGCGCTCCCTGTGACAGCACAGGATGAGGAGGAGACGAAGAGCAAATCAGGAGCGACTCGATAAGACATGTGGAAGTGCTCAGTGAAATCGGATTCAGACACAAATTTGCTCTTGATAATTTTGGAGCTAGATGCACCTGTCACATGCCAGCCTCTTAGATCTCAACAACCAGCAACAAATTATGGCGACAGTAAAAAAGCTACCCGACGAGATCGTACACCACATTTTGTCTTTTCTTGGCTCATCTTTGAGCAACTCCTACGAAACACCGTCCAGCGGTGCATATGGCAACGTACTCAGCAAAGCAAGCAAACAGCTTAGGAACATTGCTGCAGATATTCCCGAGCTATGGCAGCATATCACTCTGTATCTACCGAAAGAACGGAACAGAGACGATTACGTGGCTCGTTTGACAGCTTTCACCGGGGTTTATGCTTTAGGCGGAGCGCGCATCAGATCCCTCAAGATCATTGTCACTAGTGCAAGTGACCGCCACTTTCTCGGTGTTCTCGACAGATACATTGAACATGACTGTATGATGGAGTACTACTTTAAGAGTCTCTATTACTTGTCAACTATCGTGCCACCACCCACTAAACACCTTGTCGCTACAAGTTCAGGATACTCCCCACACAACGTGTCTCTCGAAGCAACCGGTGCAGGACTCGAGACTCTCAGACTTCTTGATTGCAATGTAATCAACGTCCCAGCACAGTTAAGCTCTCTCAAGTCCATTGAGTATGACAACGTTGTTCATAAGGATAATATCGAGCTGTGGGATCTTCTGAGAAGCAGCTCATCGTCCCTTGAAAGGCTCATTATTTCGATGCCAATACAAAACGGGGTTTGCGCGGGTTACAATGTCTATCCTGGCTCTTTGAAGCTGCCATGTCTCAAGCTCTTGACATTGAATGGCAATGCGCAAATGCTGTTGAAATACTTGAAAATTGGGGAATGCAGCAAACTGCAATATCTTGAGCTTTCAGGGGTTCCCGAAGGAACACAGGTCGGCTCTCCTTTTACCATACCTCAGAGAATCACTGCGCCACAGTCAATGACAGTCCTGATATTCCGCAATACTGGCAAAGTCTTTTTCGATGTGTCATATATGAAGCTGAATCGACTGCAAAAGTTAGTCATTGCCGACTCGTCGCTTGTGGCAGATACATTGGGCTGTAATAACAGAATGCTTGTTGATCGCAAACTTTCTCTGAGCTACTTTGAGCTGGGAGCTGACATTGCCAGTAGCACAAAATGGGAATTCTATAGGGATCTTTGGTCAAGCATGATGAATAATACTGACCTTCGAGGTCTGCGTGTCCGTCTGCATCAACGGTCACTGCTTCCCATTGCTGACGTTATCAAACTTGGTCAGCAAGCAAAGATTGAATGGGTCGGCTATTAGCATCGTACATAAGTTCACACAATAAGCATAATGATAAGCATAGTCATCTGAAATCGCCTCCTTCATATTTGAAGATACCCTTACAGACAGGCAAAGCAAGTGAGTGGAAGAAAATATTGTTGATCGACACTGACTGAGTCATTAAGAGCAGCAAGCATTTTCATAACACTACTTCTACGGAAGCACTACGACTTCATCTATCACAGCATATTCATCTTACATTCAACTATTTGAGTCGCTATTCTATCTCATTTGTAAAATACCTCGACAGCACATTTCTCACGTCTGATAAATACATAAATCATGTCAAGGCAAATATGTTCACTGCTAGTATACAACCGCGCCGAGCAGGTATAGCGACTATCCCGTGCCAGTCGCTTCAGTCGTGACAAACTCCTGCGCGTCTTCTCTGCGGATAGGGGTGATGTTGGATATCTTCTGATTGGTGAACACCACGCCGTAGAACTTAGGCGGTCATCAGTAATGACTTAAATTCAAGCAAGACCACCTACCTGATCAGCGACGCTAATCTGCTCTGGTCTGAAAGTCGTTGTGATGAACTGAGCAGACTGGGACAGCTCGCTGATAATAGACGCGACGGACGATCTGTACTGTGCGTCGAGTGCCGCGTCAATCTCATCAAAGAGGTAGAAAGGTGCCGGATCAGTGCGCTGGATTGCGAAGACAGTCGCGAGAGCAACGACGGCTTTCTGACCACCGGAGAGCTGTGCGATTCTGACGCCTTCGTCGGTCTTAGATGTGAACGAGACCTTGATGGAGACGCCCGTGTAGCTGTCAGTGGAATGACGACTGGTCTCGTCGTCGGAAGATTCCTGCGCTTTGTTAGAAGTGAACATCTAGAATCAACAAAACGCACATCGCCATCTCCATGAATGCGCTTCTGCATGATAAGCTTGCCGTGACCAGCCGGCACAAGTTTCTCAAAGACCTCGCTAAAGTACTTGCTGACCTGTTTGAAAGTGCGTTCAATCGCCTCATCCTTGCGTTGGTCGAGATGAAGGATAAGCTCCTGGATGCTGTCTGCGCCCTCATCCTGCTCGTCGCGTCTCTGTATCAGCTCATCGCGCTGTTCAGTAAAGCTTGTGAACTGTTCGACCGCCTTCTTGTTCACATGGGAGTAACCGCCGAGAGTTTTGCGGACCTTGGACAGCTGCTTGAGGAGTCTGTCTGAGGATGTGTTTGTGAATCTCGAGAAAGCTTCTTCAGGGAGGACGCCGAGATCGCGAATATTTCTCTGGAACTCAGCTCGACGAGACTGAAGCGTCTTGGTCTTGGCGTGATAGCGCTCGACGCTCTTAGCTTGTTTACCGATGACGCGACTTTCGCTGTCTTGGTGCTGGTGGATGTCATCCATCTTGGCACGCACCTCGCGCATCTCCTCCTCGTGGCCGCTCACATCCTCCTCGAGCTTGCGCAGCTGTTTCTGGAGCTTAGTGATGCGCTTGTTGATAGAGTTGAGCTCTTCCTCCTTGGTTGTCTCATCCTGCTCTTCTTCACCAGACGGAGCGTCGTCGAGCGCGCGAAGACGCGACTCCACTAGTGTCTTGTTCTTCCTCAGGTTCTCATTCACCTCCACTTCGAGCAGCTCCTTCCTGCTCTCGACTTCAGTGGTCTGAGCCGTCTTCTCGGCGAGTTGCGCCTTGAGCTCAACTTCCTCATTAGAATGACTACTCAGACGCTCCTCCTCCTCTGGTGACAAGCGTTCAGACATCTCTTGATGCATCTCCTCTCTGTACACCTCAATCTTGGTGCGCATGTCCTCAATATCGTTGCTCAAGTCACCTGCTTGCTGCTTGATTGCTTTCGACTGCTGCAATAACTTGAGACGGTCTTGCTCGTGGCGCTCCATCTCAATCAACAGCGGCTCATCTCTCGATCTGATACTGCTCAATTTCGACTCTGCTCTGGTATAAGTGGAAGCGAGTTGGTTGATCTGCTGGTCTAGTTGCACAATATCTTGCTTGATTTGCGCGGATTTGGCTTCAGAGGCTGAGACCCTTGTGAGCCATTCCATAAGCTGACGAACGGAGTCGAGACGACTCTTGGATCTGTCGTGATAACCACCAGATAGCGTACCTCTCCTCTCTGCGACATCGCCGTCGATGGTCGTAGCATTCAAGCCGTAGCTGCGCGCATATCTCCCGGCAACATGCAAATCAGGACACACAATCGTCCTTCCAAAGATCTGCTTGAACGCTGGTAGGAGGTCTTGGTTGAAGGTGAGCTGGTCGATGAGTGGCACCGCGTCGTCAGAGTCTGGGTAGTCAAAGTTCTGCGGCTTGAGTCTGTTCAGAGGCATGAAGGTGATCCTACCCAGACGCTCCTTAACCATCACGTTTAAGAGTTGCTGAGCAGTGGCATCGCTGTCGACGACAACATGGAAGAGGGAAGTGTTGGCGGTAATTTCAGCAGCCGCTTTAAACTCTTCAGGGACTTCGAACAGAGTGTACAGTGGGCCGTAAACGCCATTAAGTCTAAGTCTGGCTGTGATGTTCTCGACAGCTTTGAGACCATTAGCTGTATCTCTATCCATCGTCTTGTAGAATTGGCTCTCAGCTTTACCTTTCTTGTCCTTCTCCCACTGCAGAGTCTGCTCGATCTTGGACTCCTCCCTCCACAGCTCCTTACGAGTATCGAGGAGATCAAGACGTTGTTTCCTCGAGTTGACGAGATCGTCTTTAGCGCGATCGACCTCATCGTCACGCTCGTCGCGACGTGCTCTGATATCAGCGATGCGCATCTCACAATTAGATATGCGATCAGCGATTGCATCCTGCTGGGCATTCAACTCAGCGCCTTCTTGTTGCCGAGTCTTGATAGTCTGCTGCAGCGACGCGATCTCGTTCGCCAGATACTGATCGCGTTCATCCTTGGTGTTGAATTGCGACGCGCGTGACTGTTTCGCGTAGAGAGCAGTAAGACGCACAGTGGTATCGTCGAGCGTTCTCTTGAGTTGAGATTCCTCTCTGACGCGCTCCTCCCAATCGGCTGTGACCTGCGCAAGTTCGTTCTCGCGTTCTTCGATGCTTGCATCGAGAGACTGTAATTCGCGAGTGAGTGCCTCACGTTTAGATACGGATCCTTCGCCGAATTCTTTCGCGTCCTCGATCGCAAGTTCGAGCTGCGTACGCGCTTTGTAGAGCTCTGATAGCTCATCTGAGCTCTGCTGTTTGTCGATCACCGCTTGATTCTGCGCTTCCTCAATCTCGTTCAGGTTGGTTTCCAGCGTCCGCAGCTCGAGTGCTCGCTCTTGTTGGTCATTGGTGCGTTTCGAGGACTCGTTCAAATCGGCCTCGTAATCCTTTTTGAGTTTGTCCAAAGTCGCGAGCACGGAATCTAGCTCTTGTTGATAGAGTGCGTACTCGATGCAGCGACGCTCGCGATCCTTCTCCTGGAACTCGCGCAGCTCCTCCTTCTCGTGATCAAGCTCTGTCAGTCGTGCTTCCAGCGAGGACAGCGTCTCGACGATTGTCTCGCGTTTGGAGTTGGTTTCGTGCATGATCTTCAACGACTCTGTTCTCTTTGTCTCGTAGACGCGTGTACCGGCTACTTCTTTGAGGAGTTGCAGCCGATCGCTGTCTTTGGCGTTTGTGAGGGATGATATTCTGCCTTGTGGTACGATGTAGTATGGATTCGATCGTGACAAGCCGGCTGATTCGAGGAGGTTTACAACGTCTCCAATGCTAGCTGCCTTCCTGTCTATCGAATACTCATCCTTCTTGAGACCGATTGTCCTGCGCAACACGACTTGGCTTTTGCCGGTAGGAAAGCGACCGTCTGGATTAGCGAAGACGATCTCGACAAAGGCGGACAAGGTAGCGGAGGAGGAGGTACCATCGTGCAAGAGCGCCTGTCTTTCTTCTCGCGATAGAGAGGTGTAGGCGTCTGACAATACGAAACGGATGGCGGCGAAGAAATTTGATTTACCAGAGCCATTCCTACCGACTACTACGTTGTGGCCGGGGGAGAAGGGCTTGACTGTGGTCTGATCTCTGTAGCTTTTGAAGCCTTGGATTGTGATTGACTGGATAAGGGTGAGATTGAGACATGCGTGGTGTACAGACCCAAACACACCTCAATATGACACGTCTCTCTGTCCATCTCTGGTATAAATTAATTTGGCACGCGTCGCTGGCTCGCGTCCGTCAGTGATAACAATTGAGAAGCGCGAGGCTCGTCGTTCTGAGAAATACGACCAAGATCGAAAAATCAAAATGAGCTCGTGGATGTCATGGATAGTTGGTGCGTTATAAGCGTTGATTAACGGTATTTTATTCACTCTCAGTTGCCAGGGAAGAAGGATAATAGGGGAAACGCTCGAGATGCGATAGTGGGGCTGAGATCGCAGCTGCTGATGCTGGATAAGAAGGAGGAGCATTTGAATAAGAAGATAGAGGAGGAGCTGAGGAAAGCGAAAGCGAACGCTACGTCCAACAAACGCCGTGAGTGGGGACTTGGTTGGTGTCACGGCGGGATACTAACGAGGATGTGTGTGGTATAGTGGCTACAGCAGCGTTACGTCAGAAGAAGGCATTTGAGGGAGAATTGGATAGAATCGCAGGCACGAGATTGACGCTGGAGTCCCAAGTCAATGCACTGGAGTCAGCCAATATGAATCTGGAGACGATCAACGCCATGAAGAAGGGCTCTGACGCTCTCAAGTCGATACACGGTAATCTCAATATAGACAAGGTGGATAACACGATGGACAGCATCCGTGAGCAGATGGATCTGACCAATGAGATCTCAGATGCGATATCGAACCCGGTGCATCACGATCCAGTCGACGAGGATGAGCTGAACGATGAGCTGGAGCAACTGGAGCAGGATGAGCTGAATAGCAGGCTCCTCGGGGCTGAGAGAGCACCAATGCATTCACCGGCTGCAGCATCTAAGCAGGCACAGCCAGCACAGCCAGCACAAGCCAGCTCTAGCGGCTATATACCACCAGCGCCTTCAAGCGCAGTTCCGTCACAAACTCAAGCGCAGGAAGACGACGAGGATGAGGAACTCAGACAGTTACAAGCCCAGTTAGCTATGTAGATGACGAATGACTGACTATTTGATGATTCTGAATTGATTTGCATTGTTTCATGTTCCCAGTACTTGCACCGTATGCTTTGTTTGCTGTGTTTGCTTTGTTTGCTGATCGGAATGCCAGGCCTTCTTCAAAGATGAAACTAACGCGAATCTAAAATGAGCTGCGAGGCTGAATTCGGCTGAATCACGTCTTAGCCTTTTCTTATCATCTGCTCTCTCTAAAGTTCCCCCACTCAGTCCTTCTCTCACCACGCTCATTAAGTAACATAAGATGCAATTCACGGCACTCACGCTTCTCACTCTCTCTCTCCTCTACACCGCGCTCGCAAAGATCACGATCACCGTCCCCAACTCGAGGAACTGGTGGGTCGACTCAGATTCTCAGACGTTTGCGTGGACGACGTCCAGTGCCTCGGTGAGTGTGAGTATTTGTGAGCAAAGCATTGCTGATACGCTCGTTAGGACCCAGATCAATTCATCACTATCATCAAGAACGACGACCAGAGTGTCTTGCCATCCAAGTCTGTCGTCTTTTATGCGCTGCTCCCCCACTCACAAACATTCCAGGCAGGCGGCAGTTACCGGCATCGTCGAGTCTGACAGAGGCTCCTACCAAATCAACAGCAACGCCGGCGTCAATCTCAGCCCAGGCAAGGGCTACTACATCATCTTCGCGGACCCTACGGACCAGAACAAGGAATTCGCAAAGTCTGAGGAATTCGAGATCAAGCCTAAGGGCAGCTCCTACCCAGATCCATCAGCCACCCTCCCTGCGTCAGCCAGCCCTTCTGCCACCAACAACGCTAACAACTCAAACTCGGACGACGACGACTCACACGCTGCAGTTGCAAGCATCTCTGCATTCGCTGTGGCTGTCACTCTCGCTATCAGCTCTATTTTCGCCTTGTTCTAAACGCCTCCTGTCTTGGGATCTATAATGATTCATGTTGTTTTACAAAAAGTGAAATCGTTAGAATAGTGTAGTGTAGAGAGTCTGCAATGAGAGTGAGGAGAGACGAATGAAATGTCTACTATGACTGAGTGAAGAGTGAAGGGTGAAGAGTGAAGAGTGCCAAATAGAATGGCTGCTATGACTAAGTGTATCCGAATCGTCCGTGGTGACTAGTATTACATCCAATATCCAAAATCCTGTGAGTGCTATCGCTACTTACTGCAAGCCCAATCCAAGGCCGTACGTGCCTTCTCGACGCTTCACGGGAGAGCGCTTAGTAGGCGACGTGTAAGGCGAGCTCCGTGCGACGGTTCTCGTGTGTCTAGTGGGCGAGCATATCGACAGCTTCTCCGTCTGGCTGAGCAAGCTTTGGGAGGGTGGGCTGAGTGGTGTGAACTTGGGCAGTGACGATCCCGCCATTGGTGTTTTATCCGAATCGAAGATGTCGTTCATATTCGACATGCTCGGTCTGTGCGCCTTAGGGAAAGCGATTGAGCGCGGTCTTGACATTGTCGCAGTCTGCGGGGTAGATGTGAGAGCCTGCATGATGTGGTTGGAGGCGGGCTGTGTGGTGACTGAATGTGATCTGTATCTGACTCTACGATGCGCACTCGTCGATGCCTTCTTGGTGTGTGCGTGGGTATGTGTATGCGCATGTGCAGGCTCCCCAACGTGCTCGGTCGCTTGCTCGGCCGCGTATTTTCCAGCCATTACAGCAGACGAACGCGCTTCTTCTACCGCCTGCGTCAGCACTTGCACGCCCGTGAAGGACGTGCTGTTGTCGAGAGAGGATAAGACCGCTTGCGCCGTCACATCTGGCAAGCCGCGAATGTAGGCATGCGTCGCTTCCGTTTCCGTCAGGCGCACGCCTGCGGCCATCAGCTTCTGTACGATGGCGGTCACGTGAGCGCTGTAGTCGCTGACTGTGTTGAATTGTGTCTTTGGGCGGTGTTAGAAAAGCGAAATAGTCGCCACATCACTCACCCTAGCTAGCGACAGCAGCTTCTGTCTGTAGTAGAATTCATGCGCCGGCGTCAGCACAAACTTTCTGTTGCCGTTGGTGAATGTGCCCGAGTTGAGAGCGGGGGAGTGGACGGGGCTGAAGGTGAACTGATCATCGTCTGAGTCGTCTGACTCTGGTGGCGATGGCCGCTTGTGTTGGAGTGGCGGCAGGTGCGGCTTGATGAATCTATCCGACGGACTCGAGGATCGAAAGTTGTTTGAGTTGTTTGACATTTTTGTCGAAAGGGAAGAAAGAAAGAGAGAGTGTGAACCAATTTAAGCGCGCTGTTGTCACATTCCAATGTTCTGGGGTTTGGAATGTGTCTGACAGCGTGTCACTCGAACCTTGTTGGAGCGAGGTGCAGCGATGAGCGTAAAAAGGTGATTTTAACGTGTGCTAGGAAATTCGAGATGTAGAATTAGTTAAGAATAGTGTGCCTCTCTTCTAAATCCCTTTTTCAGCCCTTCTATAGCGATATTTCTAGTGACACAAAAGTCAGTAGCATTCCAGTCAGAGCACATTGTGGATACGCATTGCACAGCTTGAGCGATAAATAAAACGTCATGAATTGATTGAGCAGTGGTGCGTCGTTGCTGTTCTATATTTTAGCCTGTTGGCGTCTAGTATGGAGCTGCAGCCGCTTGACACGACTTTGACAGGTCAGAGGACGGGTATTAAACGTCAGCGCAGACTCACCTTCAACAAGTCGAGCAATGTCGAGCAGCTGTTGACGTCGCCCGTGGCGTTCAAGCATGTCACAAAGTCCTTAGCCTGAGCCTCGCAGACAGGAGCTTGCTGGGCTTGCTGTGGGGCTTGTTGGGGCTGTTGCTCGACTGGTGCTGGGTGGCTGGATGAGCCACCAAAGAGCATATTAGACAGTCCGTGTCCAGCGGCGACCTGTGCATTACTAATCAATATTTTTGCAACGAGAGAAAGAGGCTGCGACTCACACCGGCTGCTGTGGATGCGACGTTGCCGAGGAAGGAGCCACCGCCGCTGGCAGCTGCTGGCTGTGCTTGTGGTTGCTGGTGTGGCTGTGACTGCTGCTGCTGAGCGTAATCTGAGAGATGTGAGGAGATGTTGCGTGTAGGAAGCCTCTACGCACTCGAACGCTGAGCGCCGTACGCTGGTGCCGCTGTGCTGGCAGATCTCGTCTGCTGCGAACCAAATGGAGAGCTTCTTGGAGCGGAGGAAGACGCAGAGGGTCTGCTACCGCCTGAGGAACGTGAATTGCGTGGCATTCTACTGGAATTTTTAGTTTTTGTATTTTATAAATGACGCTATCATTCACCTTAATTTTCGTCGTGGAGATCAAGAGGCGATCTGCGTTTTCATCACGGACCGTGACGATGGCGAATAAATTCGGGTTGAAGGTACGGTAGCAATTTCCAGCAATTTCCAGCGCTTACAGAATACGCAGAGGGGTATCACGGACGTCGATATTGAACAGGTCATTCACAGCGCTACCGCTTCCACAGAAGCAGCAGCCACGCTGCTCAGAAATTCCCCTTTGAATACTCCCGGCGCCGGTGTCGGCGCGTCTGGCAGAGATGGCCGTACGCATCTCTTCGTTGGCAACGTGAGCACTGCGTCCTTGCTCCGTCTATCTCCCCTTATCTCTCTCCTCAGTTGCCGTACAGAGTACGCTGGCAAGATCTCAAGGATCTCTTTAGGAAGGCTGGCACCGTCCTCCGCGCCGACGTCGCCCTCGGCCTCGACAACAGGAGCAAGGGCTACGGTAATGTCCTCATGGGTTCTGAGATCGACGCAGCCAAGGCTATCGACCTCTACAACGGCTACGTCTGGCAGACTAGAACGCTCGAAGTCAGGCCTGATCGCTTGCCCCCTGAATACGACTTGCCCGGCCCTCAGTCCCAGCCGCACAATCAATCCGTGCGTCCAATGATGGGCGCGATCCCGCCGCACCTTCTCCACCACTGGAATCAGCCGCTATACAACCAAATGCCTGCGTCCGTGCACGCTCCTCATCCCGGTGCACCACCAAGGATGTTCTCCGACAGCGCTGCCATCGACAGATCTGCTTCGTCGTACTCCAACGTCGCGCAGTTCCAAGACACAAATAGTCACGCTGCCATCGAGCCGCTCTTCAACAGAGGCGTGTCCGTCAGCGGTGGTCACGCCATGCAAGCCCTCGGTCTGTCTCCCTCATCTGTACGTCTCGCGAGATCCTTGGGTGTACACTCTGACAAAGCACAGATGAACGTCCAGCCACCAGCCTCGTCTCTCCCAAGCAGGACAGTCTTTGTGAGCAACTTGCGTGGGTAGTGAATGTCCACGCGCAACACTTCTGACAGTCGACGCAGCATACAACGTACAATGGCAAGAGCTCAAGGACATGTTCAGAGCAGCAGGCAACGTCGTGAGGTCAGAGGTGGCGGTCAACCAGGACGGCGCCAGCAAAGGCTACGCAGTGCTGACCTTCGCCCTCGAAGGCGAAGCGCTCAAGGCGGTGCAGCTCTTCGACGGCTTCGAGCTCGCTGGCCGACTTCTCCGGGTACACCTGGAGAAGGAGCTCGCCGACCTGGCGCTGTCCCGCCCTCCTGGACCGCCCTCGATCAGCAGCAACGCGTTCTCAGATTCTGTCAACCACAGTAGCGCGCAGTCCACGCCCAACTCAGGCCTGGGGATCGTACCCGCCGGCGCAGCCTCCTCGTCCGGGTTCTCGGCCGGGTCCACCTCCGACATCTCGAAAGAGTCCCCCTTCACCACTCCGTCGTCTCCGCCAGGCGGCGCGCAGCCATCGCCGAGCTACCCGCTGCCGAGGATGGTGTCGAGCGACTCTGCCAACATAGCCATCGCGGCAGCCAAGAAGATGGACGAGCTGAGTCTGGAAGATGGCCTGAACAAGAACGAGGCCAAGTCCCCAAGAAGCGCTGCACACCCCGGGAAGATATCCCTGCCGCCAGCCACATTCTCCCACAACTCGTTCCAGTCGCTGCCCCCACAGCCGCCATCGTCGGGCGCAGCGCCGCCGCCGATGACACCGTCCATGCCTGGCTTCTTCTTGGGCACGTTCGCTGCAGCGACGCCGGGCGGGTACATCCCTGAGATGATGAGCCCGGGCATCGGGCCGTTCAGTCCAGGCGTCGTGTCGTCGCCCAGCACCCACTTCAACCCGTACCTCAACCCTGCGCCAGGCGCGCCCATCTACTACGGCCCATCGACCCAGCCGGGTACCCCCGGCGCCGGCTACAACCCGATGTTCCCGCCCGTCTACCAGCTCCCGTACGCGCAGTACCAGCAGGTAGGGCCGGAGCATGCGGGGCATGCGGGGCTTAGCCAGCAGCACCAGCCGCAGCTGAGCAGCGAGGGTGAGAATGGAGACGGGCAGGAGGAGCTCGCCGGAGAAGAAGACGCAAGTGCAAGTGCAAGTGCAGACAAGCAGATAGACGGCTACCCCTTCCCCATCATCACCGACGACTCTGCGCTCACGAAGCAGAACAACGACTCGGCCGTGTCCAGCGGCAGCGACGCCACCACCATCCCCGCCAACGACGGCGGGTTCGAGAAGGAGAAGGTGTACCGGGAACGCATGCACACACTCGAGAAAGCGCGCGCTCACTCACACGAGGCTCCCCTCGAGTACGACCCGGCGTCACATGCTATCCCTAAACCTAAACTCCTGCACCACTCCAAGACGTAACTTAGAGCATCTCTTCATTGCTGTGATGGTCGCTCACTCAACTCACTTACTACTACTTCAATAGGATCACTTCTCTTGCATGCTAAAATCACACCGATGGCCGCTGCGTGTCGTCACCCCCCGCTCATCTCCGCTCAACACACCCCCTTTCACCACTATAGACCTACACTACTAATATCTTTCACAATCTGCATGGTATCTCATCATCTATTGGGCTTTTGTATCATATTGAGATTAAACGCTTCTTTTTACTTGTCCGCGCAAGCTGTGACTCGCCTGATCGCTTATGCTCGTTATTCGCAAGGCAGAATAGAATGATGAGCGGTCAGTCGCATACGTGCACATTTTGGTATCAATGAGGAATACGCTGTGACTTAATCTTTGGCATAGTACGAGATTCTGATGTCATCATTCGAGCCGGTATAATTCTCTACGACGTCCTTGTACGAACAGATGCAATACAGCAGCTAGCTCCAATGAGTTAGGTGAGTATGTACAGCACATGACAAGACGTTCTTTTGATCTCCAGCAGGAACGTCATCAACTTCTCAAGTCCGCGGAAGTGCAGTTATCGTAGGGTGACCACACTACCTTGGAGCTCATCAGCTTGTACGCGACTATCTCAATTTCATTATCTCCATTCAATAATATAACATTTAAGTCTGTAATTGTAGACCGTTATTGAAATTGCTCACGAACTAGTCAGGTGGCGTCATAGCACCTTCACGGTAGACCGCAGCGGTCCTGCATATACCTCTTGAGTATTAACCACCACCAACGAGTCATAACAAAGAATCGACATATTGTTCACAACTCCAATGTACACATGGCTGAGCATCTGGAATTCATACTATTACAATACGATGTAGCGGCTTAGCATTTAGCTGACCAGCCTAATATTCTCGGCGAGCACCAGTCGAGTGCAGCGCCTCTAAAAAGGATTTATCAATTACTTCGACAACGATCTCGGGACCACTATCTCGGGACGCGAAACTCGCTGAGCTCCACTTGCGGGTTATTTAAGCAGCGTGAGAAGGAATTTGCTCTTTCACACATAACACCATCATCCAAATGTCAACGGGCGATAAATTTTACGCGTACAAAGGGATTGGTGGTAAAGTAGTCAAGTCTGAGTCTGAATTGAAGGAGTTGAAGCCTGAAGAAGTTCTGATTCGCATCACCCACGCCTCCCTCTGCTACTCAGACGTGCACTTCCTCGATTCAGGCTTTGTTCTCGGCCATGAGCAAGTCGGCCGCGTTGAAAGAGTCGGATCGGCCACGGAAGGCTTCCAGGTTGGCGACGTGGCTGGTTACGGGTGTAACCACAAGGCTTGTCTTGTTTGCCGCGAGTGTCTATCAGGAGCAGATACGCTCTGCTCTAGTAAGCTCAAAAGGATGCACGGGAGCGCAGAAGAAGGACACCACGGCGGTTTCGGCAAGTATGTTACTATGGACTACAGGTTCGCGCACAAGATCCCAGAAGGCATGGATTTTTCAAGCGCTGCAATTTTTATGTGCTGTGGCGCGACCACCTTTGGTCCATTTTTTAAGTACGGGATTCAACCGTATCACAGAGTCGCGATCTCAGGTATCGGAGGTCTTGGCCACGTAGCTTTGCAAGTTGCTCGCGCCTGGGGATGCCATGTGACAGCGCTCTCTAGCTCTGACAAGAAGCGCGAAGACGCACTCAGATTTGGCGCGCACGAGTACATCAACACTTCTAACGAAGGCTGGAGCGAGGGCCTCAAGCCGTTCGACTTTGTTATAAGCTCAAATAATGCACAGCCCCAATACGACGGCTTTGTCAACGTTCTCGCACCTAGGGGATCGCTCATCTTGCTCGCTGTGGACTTTGGCCGTCTCGACGCGCCATACACGCCTTTGCTTATGAAGGAAACCAAGGCGCGTCATTGTCATTATTACAGATACTCGCATGCTAACACTACATAGATCGGCGGCTCGCTTGTCGCTACCCGTCAAGAGCACGCCCTGATGCTCGAATTCTTTGCAAGACACAAGATCACGCCTCAGATCGCAGAGACGATGCCTCTTACTGAGAAGAACTTGCAGTCTGCTTTCGACAGACTGCGCAAGGGCGAATGCAAGTACAGATTTGTTCTCACTCACTAGTTTGACGGCTGGCTGTTTCGTGTTGTATCATAAATCAAGTATCATAAATCAAAGTCAAAGTCATGACTTAAAGTATGCATTGTGCAAAGTGAGCGAATTGTTGCGCGTTCATTGTCAGCTGCAAAATTCCACTCGCCACCTTTGCGAAGACCCTACGGTCGTTTGCACACATCTAATCAATCAAACATGAATTCTACGTCTATAAGTCTAATCTGCGTACAAGCTCTGCGCACAAGCGCTCCGCCTACTTGAGGTGGAGAATGTAAAGATCCGTGGAGTACGGGATATAGAAGGTGCCATTGCCATTGTCCTTATCGATCCAGTCGACGTCAGGCTGAGCAGCGATGTGATCAGCGAGTGTGTCGAGCAGACGCTGCTTCTCGTCTGCAGGGAGGATGTTGATGAAGGACTTGGTAGCCTGCCTGTCCTTGTATCCCTGGAGGGAGAGGGGGAGATGTCTGAGGTACTTGTTGTACTCGGTGGCCTTGAACAATGTCTGAAACGCTTCTGTATCGTATAACTGCTTCCACTTTCCTAAGCGGTACTGCGGAGTGCCTGTGTCGTACTTCTCGTAGATATCTCTCGCGCTACCGACCCAGTCTTTCGACTCTCTATCCTCCATGTTCCATGTCAAGGCCACTATGGATTTTGGTTTGAGGACTCTGTGCAGCTCG
Organism: Wallemia hederae; assembly: GCA_004918325.1. Classification (NCBI taxonomy): domain Eukaryota; kingdom Fungi; phylum Basidiomycota; class Wallemiomycetes; order Wallemiales; family Wallemiaceae; genus Wallemia; species Wallemia hederae. The sequence goes on from SPNW01000024.1 coordinate 37,111, forward strand.
CGCAGCGACTTCTCGTAGTCTCCACACCAATGATAAGCTTGAGCGATTGCGATCAAGTGAAATGAGTTGTCCTCGGCGTCGATGTGCTCGAATGTGCCTTCGACGACCTTGACGTCTCTACCCTTGACAAGCTCGTCACTCAAGCTCTCCGCACACGTCTTGCGCATGCCCTCGCTGGGCTCAGCGGCCGTCAGAGCCTCAATCTCATTACCCGAGGTGCGCTCGAGCAGAGCTCTGGTGAAGATGCCAGTACCAGAGCCTATTTCCAGCACTCTGGCTGGCTTGTTGGGAATGTTCTTGATAATCTCATCTATAGCCTCGTCCGAGTAGCGGGGTCTGTGAGCGTCGTACGAGTTGGAGTTGAGCCCGAAACCCTGCTTAGCTGTGGCGTGGACGTGTGACATTCTGCGTTGGTAGTTGGAGGTGAAGATGGTTAAGGTGCAGCTGCGCATCCCAACCTGAGTCAATTTAGGCACCATTTTTAGCATCATGATCTGATGTTTCAAGTGGTCTGATGACAACAAGGTGTGACTCACGAGCTTGATGCGTCGGTAATTCTAAATATAGTGTATTCACAAAACACAGCTCTAGCAGCGCAATAAATCACATCAATTTCAAACCCTCTGTACAATAATAATGATCTCATTTCGATCGCGAATATGAAGCACGTTTTAGCTGCATCTTGCCGACAGACCGAGTGCGGAATTCCACATCTGCCAGCGCGGGTCGTTGTCCTTATCTGAGAGAGACTTAAACGAGAGCACCTGTATCGTCTCAATTGTTTCCGAGATGGACGGCCAGTATTCTCTCAGGAACGCCTGGTACCAGGACCACGACAGCCACTTGTCCCAGTCTGCGTCTGTGTACTCCTCTATGCTCTTGTCAGCGATGCTGTCTACGCCCTCAAGCGCCAAGACGAATGCCTGTACGAGTGCGACGAAGCACTCCCTTTGTTCTTTCTTGAGATTGTCGAACGTGACTTGCAATTGCGAGTAATCCTTTTTATCATCTTGAGCGACGCCCTCCTTGCTGTCTTCATTCTCCTCCCTCTCCTCCTTCACGTTCTCATCATTGTCTATCTCCATGTTGCGCGCTCTGGCCAGCGACGCCTGCTCGTCGTCGTTCTTCTTGATCTCCGTCATCTTGGCGTACTGCTGGTGCACCCTCGTGTTGACCTTGTCGAGCGCCGTCTTGAGGAGGTCGCCAAAGTTGACATCAGACCAACCAACGCGGTACCTTTTGTCGTCGACCTCGGCTGGGAAGTCGGGGTCGTCTGGGTTGAAGAGCCAGTGGATGACGTCTGTGGCCTCAATCAGTCTGTACTGCAGGAGCTTGTCGACGATGATCTTCTTCATCTGGCTATTCCGCGTCCAGAACCTGTTGACGCTTCTGAGCAAGTCTGTGCGCGAGCTCTCGTCTGCTGTGAGGTACTTGATCACTTCGATGTACTTCTCAATGACGTTCAAGAAGTGCGAGAACGACCGCGAGCCAACGCTCAGCAGGCATTGTGTGACTATATCCCTTGACACCTTCTTAGCAGCGTCGCCAGTCTGTGGCAGAGTGGCGTTGTCCTTCAGCTCCTCTTCGATCTTTGTGATGGTCTGAATAAGCGCGTCTGACTGGATCCTCGTTCTCATCGACTCGATCACGCTTGTAGCTATGGCGTTGTATGCATGCTCCTCATTCAAGTAAATAAAGTTTGGCGTGGGCGAGACGACCACGTCTGACTTGTTGAGGAACTCCTCAGGGAGCGTCTGACTGATTCTGTCAAAGTAGCTCAGGCGCACTTCCACCTCGATGACTCTCTTGATGAACGTCTTCTTTGGGTGGTTGTCCGGCAGCTCCAAGTCAGGTATCCTGGGGATATTGTGAGATTGTGTCCTCTTTTATACGCACTACAAACCCACCACTCCTTCCAAACCCAGTTGAAACCGAAGTTAGACAAGTGGGTAGCAAACCATTCGCTGAAGCGCGCAACGATCTCCACATCCAAGCCCTCTCCAATGAAGCTGTAGATCTTGCGAATCGATCTGCCGAGAGCTGGTGCCACAGTCTTTGGACTGAGTTTGCAGAGCTCAGTGATGAGACTGGAGTAGTAGAGCTTCGGGTGTCTTGGCTCAGGGAGTGTCAGCAGCTCGCTCAGAATGGTCGAGACGAGGGTAGCTTCCAGGCTGTACCCGTCGACGCCGAACAGGCCATCCTGGAAGAAGGTCGGCGCGTCCATCAGTATCTTAGCGCAGTCGATCCTGTTTCTGTAGTAGAGTGCGATCATGTCTCTCAAGACCGGGTAGACGATGACGCCGTCACCAGAATCAGGCGCAGGTACTGAGTCGTCCTCGATGATGTGCAACTTCCATCTCGACACTTCGTTGTTAGGTTTAGAGAAGGTGTTGTAGTCGTCAGCCGGTATCAGAGCGCTTGGCAGCTCTGTGCGCAAAGCCGGGTCGACTTCTCTGACAGTAGGCAGCACCTCCTCAATATCGAACAGGGGGAGCTTAGGTTCCTTGAACTCCGACTCTGTCAGAGAGCGCAGTGTCTTGACGTAGACCTGTACCGGATCGACGCAGTTGTCTACCTTGTTGCTGCTGCTGTTCTTGGGGAGGTTCACCCACGGGTAGAGCAACAGTCTCGTGTCGTTGACTTCCTCATTCTGCACGTACTGCTCGATCCTATCTACGAAGCTGCTGTATCTCTCTTTAGATTGGGTAGTGAGAAAGCTGTTGGCGTAGAAGAGTGCCTCGGATGCACACTCGATAGCTCTCTCAGCCCTCAATGGCGTCACGCCAGGCTCCTCCAGCACCTTGACGAAAGTGTTGATAGTCTCGTAGAAGGAATCGGGTGAGATGAGAGCAGGTACCAAGTTGGCGAAGAAGTTGGTGCCTATTCTGAGCTCCAGCCATCTCCTGCTCTCCAAGCCGTCTTTCCATCTGATGAGGCAGTGGTCGAGTACCTTCTGACCGACTACAGCGTCATCACGACTGTCCTGCTCGTTGTCGAAGGAGATGGACAAGAGGAGCACGAGCGATGCATACAACTGCGATTTGTGAGGTTGTTGAGTGATGAATTTGTAGATAGTCTCTGGAATCACGTCCTCGTAGTATTCGAACGCTGCTTGAATGGCTCTCGCCAGTCTTGGGAGATCTGATTCTATTTCAAAGCCCTGTCGTCATTGTGAGATGCGTCTTAGCCTGCTGTAAACGTCTACGCACATCGTCCTCAGCCAGATTCTTTATGCGAGATTCCAGCTTCTCCCAGCGAGTATCTCTTGGAGGCTCGTCGTATTCGTCTCTGTAGTAGCTGCGTCTGTGGTAATGTCCTCTACCACCGCCATCTCTGCCGTCTCTACCGTCTCTACCATCTCTCCCTCCTCGTCTGCTTCGATTATCATATCCACTCATCACCGTTTGTGAACAAGATTAGAAATATTTATTCAAACATTTTACTGTAGACTTGCTTCTCCTTGAGCTTGAAATCGTTAACTTTCTTCTCAATGAGTGCGATTTGGTTCTTGATGTTCTTGTCTTGTGGTTCGATCTTGATAGCGTGTTGAAGATCATCGAGAGCGCCAGCGTCGTTCTTGCGAGCGGACTTAGCGAGTGCCCTTCTATACAGACCCTTAGCGATATCCTGGCCCTTGGTTGGTGGTACTCTGATAGCCTTCGTGGCCATGGACTCAGCCTGAGCTGCTTTGTTGAGCTTAAGAGCAGCGAGGGAGGCGTTCAAGTAGAGTTGTACTCTCGTCGTCGAATACAGCGCCTTGATGGTGTTGTCGGTCTCTTCTGGCAGAATTGGATTGACGTCAAGGTACCTGAGAGCCTTCTCCCATTGGCTTAAGGCGCCTTCTACGTTCTGCTGCTTGAATTGCTCAGCGCCAATGTCTTTGACAGATTGTGCAATCTCCAGAGCCACTTCTGGCTTCTCTGTGTCTGCGTCGTCGTCCTCTGGGTAGTCCTTGGTCGTTGTGAGCTACTGAAACGGCTACTCAAAGAAGCGACAACGAACCTCATGCTCTCCGATAGCCAGTGGAGGCACACCGTCGTCCTCGCCCTCTCTGACCAGTCCTGAGTCGACGATGCGCACGTCGACAGAAGGGAAGTCGTTGTCTACAGTTTGTATGTTTTCGAGCTGATTTGGGTTTACTCAAATCGCATTCGACACAAAAAAACCCACCTTGCGCAACAAGCCTTTGCCTTTGACGAGTTCACCAAAGACGACGTGTCTGAGTGATGTCTGTATTAGAGGAATCCATAACGACGAGCTAGCCAACGCACCTTCCGTCTAAATGAGGGCATGGACAGAAAGTAACAAACACTTGTGATCCATTCTGCAGCACTCTCAGTCCAATTCGTCTCGAAGCTTCGCTCACCACCCACAGTGTCAGGGCCAGCGTTAGCCATGGACAGTTGGCCACGCTTCGTGTGCTTGATATCAAAGTTCTCATCCTCAAATTTACCGCCGTAGATGGACAGTCCACCAGTGCCATTGCCATTCGTGATATCACCGAACTGTATCATGAATCCTTTGATTATGCGGTGGGATATCGAATTCTTGTACGTAAGGCTATTTCCTGTAGCTTGCTTAAGCCATACTACTCCCTCCATACTCAAAACCCACCTGTCGCTTCATCTCGCCCTTTCTCGCCCGTACACAGAGCCTTGAAGTTCTCAGCCGTCTTTGGAACCTTGTCGCTGTACAGCTCAAATACTAATCTACCAGCATACTCGCCGTCAATGTTCCAATCGATGAAGACTCTCGGCAACATTTTATTCTGCTTTGCTTTGCTTTCCTTTGCTAGTGGATGTAGAAAGCCAAGAGGTAAGCAAACATCAAAAACTGAACCAGTGTTTGATCAGTGATCAATGATCAATGATCAAATTCAATTTATTCAATCATTCATACAAAATTACTCTTGCATTTTCACATCTTGGTTTGTATTGTTCAACCGTGACGAAGAGCGTGTTGACTTGTCTGACGGCGTTCCTTGCTTGGACGGCGTTTGTGACGTATTCCGTGACTGTCTCTTGGATCTTCTTCCGTAGGTTTCTGGCTCTGCTTCCTCTTGCTTGAATGTATCAGAGGTGTCGTCTACCTGTAGCCATGTTAGTTGAAGCATCACCTATACATAGCCATCAATACTGACATTCTGACCTGATTTGCTGTCTTCATTAGCATCAGCACCCTCGCCATCCTCCTCTTTCTCCTCCTCTCCCTCTATATCTTCCTCCTCAGGAACCTCAACGTAACCGGTTTTTTGCGTCTTCTTCCTTGTCCTAGCCCCCATAGCCTTCTGATCCTCTTCTTGCTGTGCTAGACGTGCGCGCATCTCCGCTTCTTGCTCCTTCTTCCTCTTGAGCTGAGCTACTCTAGCCTCCTCCATTTGACACCTACGCAAGAAGCTATCTTGACGCTGACCGGCCAGTGACTCAGCCAGATCTCTCTCCTTTTTCGCGTTATTCATGAGCTGCTTCCACGCTGTCTTATCGTGCTGCGCAACCTCCATCGCTTTCAACTCAGCCTGATATGAGGTCATCGCGTAGGTGTTGGCCAGAGCAGCCACATCCTCCATGGTATCCGTGACGGCAATCATTGTAGTAGTTTTCTTCCAAGGATTTCCAGAAATGTACACTCTAGGCTTATCGTCGATCACCCAGAGTCTCTGCCTCTTGCTGTCCTCGCCGAGCGGAGGTAACACTAGTGGATTCTCTCGCGGATCATCCCGACGCTTCCTGTGTCTTTCCATCGTAGACACTCTGTAGCTCTTCTCTATCATGTCTTTTACCTGAGGCGTCGAGAGTGAGAGGTCGACGAGGTGTCGTATAACAGAAACCTTAGTGGTGTTAGCTATACATACAATATCAACTCAGCGCAATCTCACCTTCTCTCTCCAGTCAGCGTTCCAGAAAGACTTGCCATCTCTTAATGGTCTGTATTCTACGACACTGGCTGAAGGTTGATCGTGTATTTCCTCTGGCCAGTGCTTGATGTCGGACAGCTGCGCTTGTACCTGCTTCGCGAGTGCGTCTGGTCTGCGCATGCGTATCAGTAACATTCTTCGCACCAAAGACGACTACGCACTCGACATTTGACAACTTGGGCTTGAAGATACGGATGAGGTGCTCCAAAATGAAGTGTATGGTAGGATGTACTTGTCCAGGAGGAGCAAGCAAAGCTTCTTCTAGTCTGCACAGCATGTTAGAAGGTGGGTGAATCGTTTACAGACCTAGCAACGCACTCTATAACACCACCTAGAATTTCGTCTCGTACGACGGGTATAAATCGCGTAAGGGCTGCCCAAACGTACGGCAATTCCCAGGAATTAAGCGCAGGATGATCAGGTGGTTTGCTGAGTCCTTTGTAGAGCTGTTGCGGTTGCGGGTGGTGAGGTACAGAATTCTGGAGATGAGGGGGTGGAATTGGCTGTTGTAGAACTGAGGGTATAGGAAGTGGCTGCCTTGATCCCTGCGGTAATGAATGCGTCGGGTACGCAGAGTGAGGGTGCGGGAGCGCGTTTGAGTGAGATTGGGACAGAGATCTGGGTTGTGGCTGTGGCTGTGGATGTGGCTGTGGTGGTATATTCCCCTCAGGGCGTGGCTGTGGCTCGTCTGAACTGATCATGGATGAAATGTTCATCAAGTTGGGCGTCGTGTTCAAAGGGGCGTTGCAGGCGACAGAGCGGGATTTATATTTGGTAAAGACAAGACACGCTCTATTACAATACATTATAATTCATAGAACCGCGTTAACCACACCCATCTCTTGAAATCACGCAGTCATGCCATCGAACAAAGGCTGGCTGAGCTTGGACGGTGTGAGCGTAGAACTTAGAGACGCCTAACACTATTCTTATATCCCAAATAGTCCGATAACAGCCACGCCTTCAGCTACTTTGATCTCAGCTGGAAACAGCGTCTGCTTGGATTCACGATATGTTTCTCAGGCGGTATAATATCCCAAGTCGTGGCAGCCATTCTGCTATTCAGCACCACTCTCATCGTTTTATTCGGAAGTATGTCCACGCCTCGCCCTGTCGCAACACTGCCTTAGCGCACAGCAGTCCTCTTCGTACTCGGCGTCATCCTCAGCTTGATGTCGAGCGGTTTCCTGGTAAGCATAGCGATATCGATGGCTTATCACTCAAACCGCCCAGGTTGGATTCGGGAAGCAGCTCAAGGGAATGTTTAAGGTGTGTCTCTCAGCCGTCTTTGTCTGAGGTGAAGCATAATTCCATACAGCCAATCAGAATACTAGCGACTGTCATATTCCTCGCAAGCGTCGTCGTCGTCTGCGTATGCAGCTTCTACCTCCGCAATCCAATTCTCACCATTATCTTCGTGGGTGATAGTACATACACGCCAACGACGCTGATAATGGTCTACCAGGTCATCGTAGAGCTGCTAGCGTATGCTTGGTACTCCATCTGTGAGTCCCTTTTGATAGCCCATAGCCCACCACTCATTCCGTCAGCGTATATTCCGTATGCACAAACAGCTATATCCAAAGCATTCTCCAAAATAATACCCTAGTAACGTTGTATCACTCCTTGCCATTCTTCTCTTCATTCGCTTTGAGCGTTTCCAGCCGCTGCCTGTGCCAGAGATAAGCCGCTGGAGAAGCGCCAAGTGAAGCCAGCCCACCTATTTCTCTTCACTATCAGCCTCAGCGTCTTATCTTTCTCAATCTGGCTGAGTCCCTCCCAGTTGTTGATCCTGCTCAGCGTGCCGTCTGAATTCACCACCATCGGTCCCAAGTGATCGAGGCTGATGCTGTCGCCGTTCACTTGCAGCGTCGTCGTCTCCCCTGTGTCTCCATCTGCAGGCGGAGCAGGCAAAGCGAGTCTTTCCGTATGTTCCGAGTGTTCGCTCATGATCGTCGCGAAGATAAGAATAAGTGTGTCTATTATATAATTTATTATCCAAATCTAACGCACAAGTCTAAATCCATGCACAGTCGCCCTGACATTTTCATCTCCATTGTCTTCTTCAAACATGACACCAACGCGTTCCTCAACGACGCGCTCAACGATCCAGCCCTGTTCTGTAGCCTTATCGAAGAACGCCATGTCCTCCTTCGCTTTATGAGGGCGGTGGTGGCTGAAGAACACGAGACACTGTCCCCCCTCTGCCAGCAATTCCTTGCAGCTTCTGAGCAGCGCCGTGTGTTGAGAATGGTTGAATACGAGATCAGAGAGGATCAGTATATCGAACTTGCTGTTATGATTCGCAGCAATTAGAGACGATACATCCGATCCCCATACGAATCCCTCTACTGATACGTGAGGCTGTATGTGCTCATCTAAGCAATCGCGAGCGTTGATACGCAAATTATTGAGAAGCGGTTCATCAGGGTAATCTGTAACAACCACCTTACTAGCGCCTTCTTTCGCTGCTATCAAAGATGGAAGACCAGCTCCTGCGCCCAGTTCGCAAACGCTCTTCCCTTTACACAGATTATTGTTGATCAGATAGTCGCAGAACACTCGGCTGGCATTCCACAGGTAGTGCGCCCACAGCGGATGGAACGACTCGAGCCGTATCTGTAGCTGCTGTCCTTTGTAGGTGTATGATTCGTATTTTGGGGGCTGCGCTGGCGGCGGCGATGGAGATCTACCGAATATGCTATCTGGAAATTATTGAGAAGCAGCGTCGCAGCAGCACTCATCCCTCACCCAATTCAAGATCAGCCATCTCTTCGACGTCAGTATGCAAGAAGCATGATAGCACAATCTACTTACACAACCGTGAATGGTTACAAGTACAATAAAACTTTTACAAACTACATGACTCTCTATCAATAATGTTCCTCATCATCTATGTTCTTGATCCATGCACCCAGACTGCCAAGGAATCCCTCATGACGGAGGAACATGGCTCTCTTTGTACCCTTGCTCCAGAAACGTATGGCGTAGCTGAGCGTTGAGATGGTAGCGGCATGTCCTGATAGACGAACGTCAGATACGAAACTCTAACCCAAAATCCTCACACACCTCTGATGAAACACCCACCAAAGTAGATTCTATCTACGTTGTGCTTCTCTGCTTGCATGTACGCGATATGCCCAATGTTGTTACTTATCATGAAGAGCATACTCTTGCTAATATCTTCAGGCTTGAACTCCTTCTTGCGATCATTGCTGCCTTTCTTAAACACCTTACCGAACGAAGAAGCGATCGTTGTAGCCTTTAATCCAATCTTGCCGTAGTCGCTGCCGTATATATCACCAACGAGCATATCTACAGAGTTGTTATCACCTGCTTCTGACAAAGCAAGCATCTCATCAAAGGACGTTGCTGGTGTGAGTAGCGACAACAATCCCCAAAGAGTTCCACCGCCAAGCGACGTACCAGACACACGCTCAAATGAGCCGTCTGAGTTGACTTTGATGATCGACACACCTGAGCCAATGTTGACGAGCAGGCATGGATACTCAAATTCAGTGGGCTTGTCGAAGCTGACGCTGAACTGTGGTGGGTTCGGCGATGGTCTTGGTAAGTCTTCTTGAGGTATCGTCGTCTTTTTCTGCTTTTTGTGGCTGACGGAGTAGACTAGCTCGTCCGAGTACCTGGGCGACTGATGAGATCACGTGTGATGAAGATGAAGATGAAAGTCACCCACCAGAACACCTCCTTTGGTATTGTGGTGATAAACTGCAGACCAGTGATCAGACACTCCATCTCCTCTTCCTTGGAGACCTTTGTCTTGAGCATGTCTTCAAACACGTCTCCAAGCTTGTGAGCGCCGCCACCAGTGAGCACGATCTTGATACTCGCCCTCATTTGGTCGAGACTGACGTCGTTGACGGTGGCCGACTGCTCGATGAGGTTGTGCAAGAAGTCTATGCACTCTTCTATATGCTCCGTCTCGAACTTGACAAAGTTGAGCTGACCACCCGGGATATGCTTGGACCTAGATCGACCGTGACTGCCGAATGCCGGTCTATTCCTAGAATTTGAAAGCGAGCTGCTCTCAACATCAAAATAGCTACCGGTAGAGCTGTTGATTGGGGATACGGGAGTGCAAGCGTCGTTGCTGATAGGTTTAAGGATGTTAGGTGTAAGCGTACCATTCGGTTTGGGTGACGGAGGCGGTTGTAATGGTTGTTGGGGTGGCGGACTGCTGCGATCCTTGTGTTTACTCTTATTAGACGCAGCGCTGCTCCTTCTACGAGATGTCCGCGAGAAATACACACACTTAGCCAGACTTCCTCCAATCTAGATACCGCACATTACTAAGAGATCTGGGGCGGTACCAACGCAGTACACTCACATCTAGCGCGATATGGGATACAGATTCAGTGTGGAATGGCAGATAGATTCCCCGGCTATCTTTGTCCTGTTGGGGAAGAAGCGGTAAGCAGCCATCTCTGTCATCTGATACGCCATTCACCTCTGTAGCGTCGTCGACGATCTCTGCACCGCGTGTATCTACGCTGAGCCTGCTGATATCTGGTATCTCTGGATAACTCATTTGTCGTTTACTGATTGAGTGGTCCGTTTTCAAGGAACATCCACAACGATTAAATCCAAGGTACTCATTTTCATCCTCTTCTATACCATACTCGCTGCGCTGTACAACGCTATCAAGCTCAAATACACATCTCTGCCACGCTTCACTCCTCACGCTATCCAAACATCTCCGGAGATGAACAACGTTTTAGCAGCCACGAGAACGAGATTCCTGAGAGATCTAGACGCTCAGTCGATTAGCAATTGGACGCTCGTACTCGGTAATCAAGCTTCTGGTGGGTTTCCAGTGTGATTTGCATCGTCATAGCTCACAATGCACACACTACAGACTTGGACAGCTTAGCTTCCTCAATAGCTTTCTCCTATCTCTCCACTCTACCCAAATCTCCCATCTCCCTCGCTTCTACCATCCCCATCGTACAATCCGCGAGGAGCGATCTCAATCTACGTCCAGAGAACAAACTAGCGCTCAAGAATGCCAATATAGACGCAGAGACATTGATATTCTACTCAGACATCAAAAACAAATTCGATCCATCAACGAAATACGCTCTCGTCGATCACTTCGCACTCGACAACCAATGGAAGTCACCTGAATCGGACATTGTCGCCGTGTTAGATCACCACGATGGTGCACCTGAGCGGTATCCGACAGCGCAGCTCTGGGACATACGAACGCCAGTTGGGAGCTGCGCCAGTCTTGTGACTGACAATTTCAAACATGCATGGAGTCAGTCGGAGGTGGACGCCAACGTCGAGCGCAGCATAGCCGATCTCCTCATTCAAGCCATCATCATCGATACCAACAATCTCAAACAGGGCGGCAAAGCGCAGACTGTAGATTACGAGGCTTATGACTTCCTTCTGCCGCGCTCATCGTTCCCTAATGTACCAGCTGCGTCTGAGTCATCTCAGAACGCCACCACTAGCTTATTCAGCTCACTCTCTGAGTCCAAGAATGACGTGTCGGCGCTCAATACCACACAGCTGCTCAAGAGAGACTACAAGCGCGTGTACGCGTCTAACGGCGCAAGCGTAGGCCTCGCGTCTGTTCCAGTCAGCTTGGACGACTGGGTCGAGAAGAATGCTCATGATTTGCAGTCGTTCGAGAGCGACTTGCAGAACTTTGCTCAGGAGGACGGCAAGAGTGAAGGAGCGCTTGATTTGCTGGGCATAGGCACAAGCTATCGCGATGCAAACAGCAAGAGTGGCCACAAGCACAGAAGAGAACTACTCATCTATATTCCTCAGTCTAGCAAATTGTTGGGTACTTTTGACAACCTGAGAGACGGATTGGAGGCTAATGAGGTGCTGAGACTCAAAACAAAAGATAACTTCAGCCTCTCTTTGCCTAACGCCGTTGCGTACAATCAGAAAAATAGCGACGCGACTAGAAAGCAGTATATGCCAGCCTTGCTTTCGATCATAGAGAGCATAGCATAGTCTTCCTCGATGTCACAGATCATACATGAGCATTAAAGCAGAGTCTCGATGTTGCTAAACAGTGTGATACATTGATAAGACATACTACGAGTACAATGGTCTGAGTGCTGGTATGGATGCTATGCAGTACGGTTGAGCTGATATGTTGCTTGCTTGGTAGTAGATTGTATGCTGGTCTACGTTAGCTCGTCGAGGGGAGCATTGCACACCGACTCACCTGATTTCGTTATAATGACAGTGGCGCAGAGCCGTCGAGAAAAGTAAGTTCTGCAGTACTTAGATCCATTCGAGCTTCTTTGCCTGCTTCTCTATCTTAACGATGGTGTTTCTAGAAAAAAGGAACGCATCTCCAGGAAGACGTAAGTGCAAATTCTGCAAATCTGTACTATCCAAAATACTTTGAAGCAGGCTCTTCACACCAAACACATCGAGGTAGTCGTGTTCAGATCTACTTTTGCTTCCTTCCGCGAGCTCCAAAAACCTCAAATTGAACCTCTGATTCGACGGTGCGAGTGAGGCAATCTTACCAGCCAGCCTGGAAGAGTTTATGATGGTGAGTGATTCAAGGTTTTGTAATGGGACGCCCTTCAATCTGAAATAGAACTCATAAGTGTTTCGAATCTCAAGAATTCTCAACGACGATGGCAAACGTAAGTTCGTCGCCATATTACGAGTTATCGATTTGTAACCCGGAATGCGCATCAGGTGTTCTAAGTAGACGTCACTTAATTTGACGCTGTGCAAGCTATTAGAATTCTCGAGGTCGATGATGCTTAGGATGCTCTGCGCTCCTCCCTTGAGCTCCAAAGACTGAAGATTAGGAAAGGCTACTTTAGTGTCGTTGAAATGGATCAGTGCCCTGTGATGGAGCATTTCCTTGCTCAAAAGGGTTGGCAAATGACAAGAGATTGTCAGTGATCTCAAAGATTGCGCAAGCACTCCTATCATGTAGCCTTCCTGGATCAAGTGTTTCTGTGAGGGTAGGTCCCAAACCAAATGCTCCAGCCTGTTCATCAAGAACGTTTTTGGTGATTTCTTGAGATACAGCCTATTAATTTGCATAGCCGGACGATCAATGCCACAGTAACCAAGGTCAGGTCCTTCAAGAATAAGCGTGGTTGTAGATGGGCATGAGATAGCATGATCAAAATCCGAGTCAATGACAAGATGAACCTTGTCTAACTTGTAAGTACGTTGAAAAAGTGTGAATAGCATTCCGAGATTGACGTCCTTCTTCATGTGTAATTTCACCCCTCTCAATGCAAATCCACTTCTCCTTAAGTTTTTGCTAAGGAATTGCAGATACTCGTCCATATCTTTGGGATTGTCGAGCCTAGGCGTCTTAAGTGAGAGATACTGCCACAAGGAGGGCACAGTGGATGCCACATTAGCAAGTTGTCTCGAGACATGGCTTAGTTTGAGTCCCGTGTTGTAGTCAGGAGACGTAAATGAGTACGGATCGTTGGCGTGTGATTCAGTGATAGATGATCCCAAATAGTCGAATATTATCGCCCACAGCTCGTCTGGTAGATTTTTGCACTCAAACATGCTGGAGGAGATGGTCGTCGAGGATGAAGAAGCGATCGCGCGAAGAGAGCACAGCATGTGTGACTGTGCGACGATAGCGATGATGCAAAAGCACATTGTCGACATTGTTTATCCTCTAATTCTCAATTTCTAATTCATGTCTATCGTTATTCATCTACAAATGTTTGTCTATATCATGAAGTCATTGATACAAGCTACCAACTACAGGCCAAGTTTCCTGACGAGGGAGTTGAATGTAGTGGCGCCGCTGCGTATAATGAGTTCTCTCAATCTCGCGAAAGGAGGCTGAGACTGTCTGCGCATCCAGATGGAGTGTCTAAGCTGATCGTATTTCTGTGAATGACGACTCAATGAGCGACAAATCCACACTTGTAGCCACACTCACCTGCTTCTGAGACGACGGGATCACCTTCCATCTGACGCCCGCCAGTACCATCATAGTCTGAGGCGATATCCTAGTATAATCGTGCGGCTTGATACGCATAGCGAGGTTGAGAGCGTCATTCTCAGAGAGCGATCTCAGTATCTTGCCAATGACGAGCTCCGGATGTTCAGCCCGCCACTGCTCGCACTGGTGTTTGAAATAGTAGGCGAAGCACCCACCCGACTGTTTCATATTGATGCAGACGTCAACGAGCTGACCGTAGTCGAGATGCGTCGTCTTGCGGCTGTGCTTGCTGGTGAGCTTTGACGTGGCTTCTCTTCCGGATGAGACTGGCAGAGAGATCGGTGCAGTGCTGATGGATGTTTGCTGCGCCCGGCCAGGGCTGTGAGGTTTACGAATGCGACGAGAGGATGGTGATACAAGTAGTGTCGATTTCTTCAACTGGGTATTGTCTGCAACTACCGTCAGTGTCCACCTATCTCATTGCTAGCTTTCTACCCACTCTTTACGCTTGACAGACCAGCTGTAGACGCGATAGGTATCTTAGGGTATATCGTGGTAATGCTTTTCACGTCAAACCAGTTGACGATGCGTGACATGCTGTGCGATAGTAAACGGTTGCGAGAGAAAGCGACAGAGAGACAATCCTGCCTTTATATCTACGCGATAAAACATCCCCTTCATCTTCTTTGTCTAGTCAGATATTACCTTCCATTGTCCTCATGCACCATTTTCAAAATGGACAAAAAGACAAAGCGTGTGCGCGGGGTATTTTGAAATTCGAAAATTTGCATCCGATTTATCGGTAATGGCTAGAGCGAGAATGAATGAATGAAAGAAATGCATCCTTGATCCGATATGTGCGACATACTCTATACAAATTCGGTGTACTCGTTGACGTGGTACTCCAGAGTCTGCTTGACATCCTCAGCCGCTGACGACGTAGCGACGAGGAGGTTGAAAGCGCCAGGTTCGATGACCCACTTGTTTTTAAAGTCATCGTAGTAGCTAAACGCGCGTTTGGTGAGGTTGAGAGTGAGGGTCTGAGATTCGCCAGGCTGGAGTGATTTTGTTTTAGCGTACGCTTTCAGTTCGATGTATGGTCTCGCGAGACGTGACTCGACATCGTTGACGTACAGCTGTACGACTTCGCGACCGGCGGTGCTACCGCTGTTCTTCACGTTGACCTGCACGACGACGTCGTGCTCGGGCGTGGAGCTGACAATGCGGGCGTCTGAGATGTCGAACGACGTGTAACTCAATCCTTGACCGAATGCGAAAAGTGGTTGTCTGCCAGTCGTGGCGAAGTGTCTGTAACCCACGAACACGCTTTCAGAGTAGAGTACGCGACCGTTCTCGCCTCCAAAGTTGAGGTAGGAGGGGCTATCCCTGAGTGCGACTGGCATGGTGAGGGGGAGTTTTGCTGATGGGTTGACAGCGCCGAAGAGGACATCTGCAAGACCAGAGCCGACTTCGTTACCGCCGTAGAAAGCCTGATAGACACCCTTCACTTTGTTGACCCAAGGGAGCTCAACGGGTGTACCACTCTGCACGACTGCAACTACGTTAGGGTGTGCGGAGGAGATTGCTTCCATAAATGCGTTCGCCGAGGCTGGCAGCTTCATGTCGGGTCTGTCGAACCCTTCGCTCTCAAAATCGTTGTTGAGACCGACGAAGCCGAGCACGAGGTCTGCGCCTTTGCATGCGTCGAGCGCCTCGCTGATGAATGCGTCCTGCGACTTGCTTGGTGCCACACCGAATCGGATACCACCTCTTGAGTGTGGAGACAGCGTGCCAGCCGCTTGAGCGCCTTCGCTGCTGTAGTACAACCTAGCGACTATCGAGTACTGCTTGCCCTTTTCCAGCTTCCTGACTGCTGTGCGCTCCTGCGAGCCAGAGTTGAACCACAGAGTGCCTGGTTGTGGGTCAGTGGAATTGTCTACCACTCTCTCGCCGTCGATGTAGAGATCAGTCTGGCCAGCGCCGGCGATACCAAGCTCGTAGTCATCTGTCTTGTTTGGCGTGAATGTACCGGATGCCTCAGCCCAGCATGTCAATGGCACGACTTCTGGTCCAGGGAGGTTGTCGTTGAAGAAGAGGTGAGAGGAGTGTCTGCCTGGTGTCAGAATAGAGTATCAAGATAGAGAAGTACCTACGCATAGAGCTCGTGAAGTGGCTTAGCGGTACCAGCAGCGGGATCGTCGCCGAAGAACTTGACATCAACGCCAGCTCTGCCATCTGTCGTCTTGAGTTCAGGGCCGAACAAAGGTGTGAGCTTGTGAGCATTACCGCCGCGCGAGTAGACGACTTCCGCGCCGATCTCCTTGGCCTGATCGCGGATAGCGTCAAGCGGGGACACTGCATACGACGCTCTCAGAGCAGCTGAGCCACCGCCTGAGATGATGGCAGATTCAGCATTTGGGCCGATGACTGCGATCTTCTTGACGCCCTTCTTGATCGGCATGACGCTGTCATCGTTCTTGAGCAGTACTACACCATTCGCAGCCGCGTCTCTGAGAGTCTTGCGGAGAGCTTCCGTGTCGTGCACCTTCTCTGGCACATCCTCACCGACGCCGCTCTTGCGGACCTTGTTGATGAGCTCGAGGACGTTTCTTGCTCTAGCGTCTATATCCTCGATGAAGACCTTCTTTGCTGTCAACGCACGCTGGAGAGCAGCGCCACGGACGACGGTAGGTCCCGGCATCTCGAGATCGAGGCCAGCACGTGTGGAAGGACCAGCAGAGTAGGTACCGAACCTGCAAGGAACGTGTCAGTGGTGTGTGTACTTGACGTGCGGACTAAAGACACACCAATCGGACATGGTGAGACCGTTCCATCCCCACTCGCCGCGGAGAATGTCGCCCAACAACCGTGGGTCTTCAGAGCAATGGAGACCATTGACGCGGTTGTAAGCGGTCATGACAGCCCATGGCTTGTGTTCAGACTCTCTGAGTGGAATCTCGAAAGCGCGGAGGTAGATCTCCCTCAACGCTCTCTCTGAGATCTCTGAGGACATGGACATGCGCTCAAATTCTTGATCATTGCCCACAAAGTGCTTGATCGTTGCAGCGACGCCCTTATCTTGCAGACCCTTGACGAAGAACTTGGCGAGTGTACCGCTGAGTTCTGGGTCTTCTGAGTAGGATTCGAAGCCACGGCCACCAAGAGGGCTTCTTTGGATGTTGATGGTCGGAGCTAAGAGGACGTGCACTCCTGGGTACCGCTCGCTTAGCCAATACGTCATAATTGATGCTAACGAAATTGCTCACCTTTGGCGATGCATTCGTCTGCGAGTGCACTGCCGACACGCTCAAGAAGCTCGTTATCGAAAGAAGCGCCGAGAGCTGTTGCACCGGGGAAGCAGGAGGATGGGGTGCCCTCAAAGAAGTCTGTGGGTGCTTAGAAGGATGCTGTGGGTGTACGGTAAGGCTCACTGATTCCTCTGACGCCGTTTGGACCGTCTGAGGTGCGGATTGAGGGAATGTTCAAGCGGTCGTTGCTGACGGTGTGCCACATATCGCGACCGGCGAGGAGATCGATCTTCTCTTTGGTTGTGAGCTGCGTCAATAGCTCGTCGACGTTTAATTCCGGTAGAGACATTTTAGTGTTGGTGGTAAGTGACTGAGCTGCGAGTGAGCTGTGAGTGCCTGATGCCATCATATGAGCGATGTAGACGGAGTAAGGGATGAATGAATGCTTGAACAATACGTGGAACACAATCATTTGCTATCACATACACCTCGTATTCGAGCGAATCGAGCATGATACCGAGACGATAGTACTGTACAGCATGTAAAGTCTCATCAGCAAATTCTTTGAACATTTACGCTATCCACCGTATTTCACGCTTCAAATATTAGCCTATACCTGTCTTTGAGCCTCTCGAATGCCTCGATCATCGCTTTCTTTTCGGCGACATTGATCAATGGGCAGCGGTTGAACAACGTAGAATGGTTATACGCGCTCTACATGATTCACAACAGCCACTTTACAAGCTAAATGAGATTGCTATGGTTTGTACAAGAAAGATAATGCTGATATGGTACTCGATTGTCTTGCTATTCCATCCACCTCAGCTCACTTGACAGTGTATACACAGCCAAGGACCCAAATCAATTGTCTGGGGCAACGCTGTATTATTTCACTGTAAGCGTCATCAACGTGTCGCCAAAACACTGCACCTACAGCTCGACGATTGGGACTTCACTGTCGATGTATCTTTGGATAGTGACCTCGTTCGCGTGGATGACATTGTCCAATTGTCTGACTTCTGACTCGAACGTCTTGAGTAAGCCTTCGAGGCGGTTGCGCTGTGAGAGTTCGTCAGTCTGTACATCCTATAACAATCAAATCAACAGAACCGACTTCATCACGAAGCTCCCAGAAACGATCCTTCTGCTTCTTGATACATGCCAGTCTCTCTTTGGTATGATCAATCTGCTTCTCCGTTCTGCTGATCCTCTCTCGCGCCTCCAGCGACTGTGTGCGCAGTCTGTCACAGTAAGCGTCGTTGCTGTTCACCAACTGCTGTTGACCCTCGAGTGTGAAAAGCACCATTCGATAGATTTGCTGATGGTTGTACTTGGTCAAGAGAGACGCGATGCGCTGATTCTAGATTGTGACAGCTATGGTGATCGGAATGATCACGTGCAAGCGATCGAGCGAAGCAAGACGCTGTAGATAGACATAATAAAGCTCATAGCAATAGCGTAATCACTGTAACTCTACATCTCCACCTTCCCTTCTCTCACTCAATTAGCAACTCAGCCACAATCCATACACTCAACATATCTTCTGATAAACATACGGTATGCATGACATAAAACGCTAAAACGCTATCACCAACTCACTGCGCCGCTTTATCACTGCGCGACTTGTACTTGCTCATAATCTCATCCACGTCCTTCTCATCCTCCTCATCCTGTTTGTTGAGTTGATCGACCTCCTCCTCCTCGATCTCTTGAAAGCGGGGCTGATTCTTAGGATCTTGCATCGGATTCGATGTCTTGATTATACCATTCCTGTTCAGTCTATCAAACGCTTCAAAAATTTTCTCTGCTTCCGCTTCCTGCGATTACATTTGTGAGCGTCATACATCACACACACGACTACACATACCTTCTCCTCCTCTGTCATCTCCTCCGGGCCACCAGCGACGCTGTCGTCGAAAGTGCCAGTGACGGGGTTGACGCCGTCTTCATTCGGGTCAGCAGCCCCAGCACCGAGCAGGCCCTTAGAGAAGAGGAAACCAGCAGCGTTCCCGAATCCTATAGTAGACGACAGTACTTTCGGATCGCTATCGCAGAGTGCAAAGAGAAGTTCACCGACTGTAGTCTTGATTGAAGAGAAGAGCGAGCTCGTCAAGAAGCGTACCAGTACGCCTAGTAAGTCGCCTCGCTGTTCCACCTTGACTGATCTGTCGATATCGTTCATGTTGAGCATCTTGCGCAACGATCCCTTAAACCCGCCATTCCCGCGCAGATCGTCAGCTACCAGTTTCCGCAAAAGCATAATTAGAGGTGAGAGCAGCTCATCCAGATTTACACCGACGCTGGCGGCTTTTGTCTTGGCCTGTGCACTGTCCATGCTCTGTCCATCTTCGATGCTAGTGCTAGGCCAGAATGTATTGATGACGCTATTGAGCAGCTCTATCAGTCTGTTGAGCAGTGGATAGTCATCCATGTTGTCCAAATTGAGTTTGGTGGTTGAGTCAGACTGCGCCACCGACGCTCGTGATAGTGTGCGCGATAATCGATTGATGGCTGCAGATGGAGAGAAGATGGAGTTGTTGTTGGGATTGGACCAGATTTGCGTGAATGGCTTGATAGGGAAACAGAGCAGCGTGTGTATCAGCTGTGGGATCGGTTGTGGCATGGGTGAGATTGCATTAGTGTTTGTTCCATTATTAGTAAGATCCATCAAGAGAGAAAGAATAGGTTGTAGCAGCTTGTTGAACTTGTCGTCCCAATTTTCTCCCAAAACTGAGTCGGCAGGTGCAGATTTGTGGTGCAAAGTGATGTTGAAGAAAAGCTTGAGTATATCTGTGATCAACTCCTTTGATCGTGGAGGTATGCTATTAGATTTGTTGGTTGGGATAATGTATGGGGTATATTGCAATAGACGCTGTTTAGATATTGCGTCAGTATCGTGATGATAGCCGGGCGGTAAATTTTCATTAACTCACAGCATGTATCACGTCGACCAGATTGTCCTCATGCACGAGCTTGTACACCACTGGATGCGGGTTAAGCGTGCACAGGAAGAGACACCGCGCAGCAACGAAGTGAATATCGGAAGAATTTGCGTGTGCCTGTTTTAAGGGGTAAGTTTAGGGTGGGGACGGAGGGGAGAGGAGGCGTAATGAGACACACCTTGAGCGCTAGGTAAGCGAGTTCTGGCAAACGAGACTCTACCGCCTTGTACCTAGCCTCGTCGTGGAGGAGCATGGTGTTGGCTACGATGGTCAAAGCCTCGAGCTGAATTTCGCTGTGTGATATAGCATCCACCGAGGACAGGTTGGCTGGACGATGCGACTGCAGTCTGCTAGAGAGAGAAGGCGTAGCAGTGCTGGCTTCGCAGTACGCTTTCCTTTCCATGACGCTGGCGAGGCAATTGAAGGCGTCTGAAGTCGTCAGCGAGCTCGTGCCTATCGGGGAGCGCCCCAAAACTTTGACCACTTTCAGGGCAGCCAATACGGCTATGTCTGGCGTAAGCGAGGGACCCTAGAACGAAGCACAGCGAGCTCACCCTGTATATCCCAGCTGTGGGCAACGCTCGAGGGTCTGATATCTGCGAGGATCTGCTTGAGGAAGGCGTCTCTGTCGTGCGAGCTTATCTCGCTGAACTCTGTGTGGGTGGTGAGCGATGGAGATGGCAGCGCGAGGGCTACACACCGAGGAAGCCGATAAAGATCTCGGCTGACTGGAACGCAGTCTTCTCATGCGGCTGGAGAGATCTGTAGTGGGAAGACTGAGGAGAGTGAGCGAGTGCGCCATCTCCACATCGAGCGAACCCACGAATCCCAAGTGATACCGCTGGTTCAGGCTCTCGTGGTCTCTCCTCGTCAGGTCCTTTTGGAAATATCCACTGAACCGTTTCATCGACGTTGCAGTAAACGAGATGATCCAACGCAGCGAGGAGTTTGCGTCGGATAAATGTTTTGTATGTATGAGAGTGGGGAATTGAGGAGATGGGAGAGTATACGCTTCATGCACGCCCGCTGCACTGCAAAAGCCATCGAAATCTCTTGTCTCGCTGTATTACCGGAGAAACGGTGGATGGCGTAGAGATGGGAATATGAGAAAGAGAAGGCGTAGAATGCATTCCTGCTGCTTTCAAATCATTCACATTAAAACCCGACACGTTTCTGCCACTTTGTATCTGCTGCAGCGGATGTCAGCACGCGCCCACTTTCGATCCAAGGGGAGATCTGAGTGTTTTACAGGCATTTGAAGATACTCAATCAATAATTTATTCAATTTGACTACAAATTACACGAAATCGGTTGGGAATGTCCCTACTTCGCCTTACGCTTGAGCAAGCTATCACCGTACTGCTTCTTAGCGTACTGCTCCTTCATCTTACCCATACACTCCTTATTCGCAGCCTTCTCGTCGACCATAGGTTCTGGGTAATCCTTGCCGATGATCTGCAGCGTGTGTTAGAAGCGCTGTTATACCAAACATCCAAGACTCACACAGCCAGCCTTCTTCTGCACATCCTCCGGTGCTTCCCAAGGTTTGTAGATGAATTTGTCCGGGAAATCCTTCAATTCCGGGCAGTACTTACGCACGAGTTTACCCGACTTGTCGTACTTTGCAGGGAACGTGGTCATGCCGTAATTTCTGAAATACTGGGCAAAGAAGCATGAACAAGACAGCCACATCCAATTGCCAGCATTCGAGCCAGGATCTCTATCGACGAGGTAACGATCAAACACTTCCGCGCCTCTCTCCCAACTGATGTAGAGTTGTCCACGGGTCAAGAATCCAGCGACGCAATGTCTAGCCAAATGATGCATCCAACCTTCTTGCTTCAGCTGTCTCATAGCAGCATCCAAGAATGGGAATCCAGTGTTACCATGTTTCCACTTTTCCAGCATCTCCTCATCTTCTTTTGGACCCTTTGGACGTGGAATGATCTGCTCTCCATCCTCGTCATACGCGTTGCAGAGCTTCCAATCGATCACTCTACATATCTTGTTACCGCGGATCTGAGTGTATGCCTTACCGACGCCGAGCTGAGCAGCGAAGTACATTTCTCTGAACATGAGCTGACCAGGGAGATTCTCCGGCTCTGAGCTAGTCTCGCCATCGTACTCGTCCATGACGTCGTTAACGCGCCAGTAGAACTCGCGTACGCCCAAAGCGCCAAATTTGATGTATGGCGACAATTGCGTTGTTGCAGGAGGGTCGTACTCGGATGGTGATGTCTGAGGTTTACGGAAGGTGGCGGTAGCGTCCTTGTCTTCCATCCAGTTATTAAGACGACGCAAAGCTTCATCTTCACCGCCAGGGATCGACGTCGTTGCTTCTTTCTCGTCGTAGCCGAGTTCAGCCAGCGTCGGTGGCTCAAGCGAGTCTTTAGGACCAGTCACACTATCGTATGCAGTCATCTTGCCCTTTCTGTGCTCCTCGTTCACGTCGTGCTCAGGCTTGAAATGCTTGACCTCCTTCTTGATAGCATCGAGATGGAGATCGTCAGCTTTTGGTACCTCCTTTGGAGCTTGTGGAGGACGTGGAATCTCCATGCCCTTGACTGCACTCTTCAGTGCCTGCGCACTCGTCAATGGCTCCCCCTTGTGCTTCTCGACTACGGCATCCGTGTCGTACAGCGTGTGTCCAACGATATCCACGACTTCAACGTTGGCGTCCTGCGCTATCTTCTTGATGCTCTCGTCGCGCTCAATCGCATACGGAGCTGGATCCTAACGCGCGTGCGTAAGAAGATGACGTCATCCGATGGATACCGACTCACTCTTTCATATACGAGGTGTGTGATTTTCCATTGCTTGAGAAGAACAGGGAAGAGGTCGGTGGGCGCTGCTCTGAAGACGTGCAGCTTGTTGCCCATCTTGTTGAGTTTGCCATCGAGCTCTTTCATCGACTCGAGGAGGAACTTGTATCTGTGGAGAGTGTGAGATTGGGCAGTAACTTTAAAGAAGGCCACCCACCTATTTGGACCAACTGGACAGTCAAAGTTGAAGTACGGATCCCACGCCCACACCTACACGCCATTCAATCAGGGACGAAAAGTACCGACGAGTGGCATACGCACGGGGAAGAATGCTTCAGGTTTGAGCTCGAGGCCCTTGACCAACGCTGGTGCGTCGTGCAGTCTTAAATCGGTTCTAAACCAGTGCAATACTCTTGGTGCCATCGCTAGTCTTTCTCAAGAAGGAAGAGTCTCCACGGATTTGGAATTAAGCGAATGAATTACGTTAAATGTTAAGAATGTACCCGATATGGCAAATAAATGTAATGTATGATAATATAGGCTAGTGGTGGAATGCTGTGTGTGTGTGTGGTGTATGCGAATGAGTATCCGGTGCGCATATCTTGGATGGATTTAATGGATGCTTCGCAGATGTTATTCTAATGCAAAATTGTCTTTGTCTTCTGATCCCCTCGATCTCCTCACTCCCTCTCCCACTCAGCTGGCTCAGGCCATCTCGAAGTGAACCAAGATCCCATCATGTCGTTGATCACCGGTATATCTTTCTCCTTCTTGACGTCGTCATTGAGGCATATGAACGTGGTATCTTTGTGGGTGTCAGCGAGCTCGAGCTGCTCCTGTAGCTGTGCTGGGCTGTAGACCTTGGTGAACTGCGACGGTGTCTCTCCGAAGACGTGATTGTATCTCATGATCAACCTCGCCGCGAATGATCTAGGGGAGGTATGCGCGGTGTCTAACACCGAGGACAGCCTGAAGTCAGCATCTCTCCAGTCGTCGTTGAGTGGCAGATGTGGCACGCCTGTGAACCCATCCAAGTCGTCTTTGGGTGGAAGGAAGATATCTAGTCCTTTGCTGCCGCCTTGTGCGATGAGCTGTGTAATAACTAGGCGATGATGGTTAGCTTAAATTTGCAACAGTAACATCACCTACTGCAATCGCCGCAATCTCCATACTCCTCGAACGCTATATGCTTAAACAGATCTTCTGGTGTGTGTACTCCAGGCTGTCTGAAGCACTTATCTCTATTGATAGTGCATGCTTTCAGCCGACTATCGCTATTCCTGAGATCAGGCCAGCCGTGTCTAGTCAGCAGTCTGTGCCAGATCTGGCGGAGGTATCCAGGACCAAAGCCATCCATGCTCGTGAACGCGTACTCAGTATTGCGTGGTAAGGGTATATGAGCATCTTGGAGGGTGCTGCTTAGCTCGCTTTCTTCAGCTGTGACTCTATGGGGCACATAAACGTGATGCTTGTTAGCATCTGAATTTGCGACCTCATTCCACATGGCGTCTGTATCCAAAGACTCGCGCAACGATCCCCATTTGCCCACTATCCACGACCACAGCAGCGCCTCTCTGTGACGTTCAGTGATGAACCACGATGCGAAAAAGAAGGACTGTATAGCCCAAGGAGCATCTTTTGTATTTCTGAATCTTGCCAATGTCACGTTATTGAACGAGTTATCGAACATGATTGCAGCTTCGTTGAGGATCGGCAGTGAGAGACTGCGCGCGTGGTGTGCAATGTAAGGTCTCCACCGCATGCCGAATCTGCGACCGAGGATCCACGACGAGCGAGCGATAGCGACGCCTTCCCCGTTCCGCGACCCGAGGGGTTTCTCCTGTGGGACGTACATGCTATAGCTCAAGCTGCGCAAGACTGGTCCGTGTATTGGGGAGTAGTAATCGCTAAGCGCATTCTCTCGCAGGGTAAAAAAATCGTCGTTATGGTAGACGATAGTATCTGAATGTGCGTCTATGTTGTGCATCTGACCCTCTATCGCGAAAGAGTTGAATGTGGGAAGGGACTCAGCTCTCCACTGTTCATTGAGCGCGTCTAGCTCATTCTGCGAGAGTGACCGAGTCTCTTCGATGGTAGGCATCCGCTTGAAGAAGTTGAAATGATGATGCATTTCCACCTTGTCGTGCTTTTTAAGCCATGACGGATGCTGCGCTATCTGGGTGCCGCCTTGTGGAGAGTCGTACGATGAAGCCAGTATGTGATATCGACCGACGCTGTGCCCGACTGATTTCTCTATCGATCGTAAAGCATACCGAAGCTCGTCGTGTTCTTGGTACCGATGCTGGCTGTCTACCTTCTCGCTGGAGAATGCCTGCAGCGCTGAAATCTGTACGGGATCACTGTGATATGTGATCTTAGCGGGAGAATTCACATGCCAAGCGCAGTACTCACCTTCCGTTGACCCACGGGAACACAGGATCCACCGTGCTGTAAGATTCCACATCCACGCCTCTACACTGCTCGCCCCATTCACCGCTGCTGATCCATTCCTCGACGCAGGCGTCTGGCAGTGACTGCTGGAATTTGATAGGGCGCACGACCCTCGCAGCTGATGTGGGTGGGTTCGCAGACGAGAACACTTGGTGGCTTTCATCCTCGCCGACTATGAACAGCTTGTACACCTCTCTGACCTCCGTTTTGGTTGTGTAGGTGTACGCTATGTACAGCAAGAGGAGTACGGGGATCGCGAGGAATTTGGTAGCATTGCCGCTGACCGTGGCCTGCGTTATAGGGAGCGGGAGATACCCGTTGTGCCGGAATTTACTAAGCACCATCAGTTGCGAAACCAAGAGCCGGGCATGCTTCCCCGAGAGCATTGGCGGTTGTGAAAAATGACTGGAATTGTCGCATATGAATCTTGGAAGCATCCGGCACGCTTGCTTTGCTTATCGCGCTGCGTAACGCACCTTCCCCACTGATCACATGACCTGGCCACAGCAGCTTTTATATGCTGCATCGGTCACATACAGA
Source organism: Wallemia hederae (assembly GCA_004918325.1). Classification (NCBI taxonomy): domain Eukaryota; kingdom Fungi; phylum Basidiomycota; class Wallemiomycetes; order Wallemiales; family Wallemiaceae; genus Wallemia; species Wallemia hederae. Next base: position 62,895 of record SPNW01000024.1, read on the forward strand.
GAATGTTTCGAGGGGCGTGTAAGATGCCTAGTCTCAGCGCAGCCACACTTCCCCTCAAATCCTACATCTCTCACTCCAAATCGGGATCAATCGATGCAAAATTTCATATGATACAATTACAACTCAAAAACGCACTCTAGCGTAGCTGGTTCGACAAAGTCGATTCTGTCGAGTCTGATTGAGATGGTGAGTAAGAAATTGTATACCAATAACCCACTCCAAACTTACCTGCCATCAATAACGAGTTCTGTCGCAGGATCTACCTGGCCATCCTCGCTCACAACAGCGTTCATAATGACGTAGTTGAAGCTGTGAAGGGTGAGTAAGAAAAGCAATCACTGTGCCTAAGCAGCGACCCACGTATTAAGGAGCTCATCGACGACATCGCAGATAGTGATGCCTTCGTCGTTCTCCACATGCGTCACATGATCACCGACGTGTATTTCGAGCTTGTGCAGTGGTGGTTCAGTCGCCATGCAGTAATAAGTCTGCGGGTGATCGAGAAGTTTTTCACGGTGGTGACTCTCGGGCAGGATGACATGTACGCCGTCGAGGGTGGTGCACGATCTATCGAACCAGAGTGCGCGCAGTGCTGGATGCACGACTGCGCGACGTGTGCGAGAGCGAGAGCGAGAGCGACTACGACTTCTTGAATTGAAATTTCTGCGCGAAACTGAGAGCGATCATGTTAGATACAGTTTATGCAGAGCACATCACGCACCTTCCAATGGTCTCACTATATCACCAGCCTCGTCAGCATGCTCCTGCTCCACCTCCTGCTCGCCGTCTACAGCCATATGCCCCATCTCTTCATCGATATCCTCAACGACGTCAGCGACTTCCTCAGTCTTCCAGGAGATAGGCCCCTTTCTCCCTCTGCCGCGCTCTTCGCTTGCCGCTCTCCTTCCTATCGTTTGGAACGTATCGCGGGCTGGGGCGTCTCTCCGCACTGAACGCGATCTGCTACGACTTCTGCTACGGTCAGGTCGCCCTATTCGCGCATTCCTCGATACGGCTCTCCAGCTAAGATTGTCGTCGAAAAGGCGGCGCAGAGTCGTACAGCTCTGCGATAGCATGTCAAGCGATCCTGGGTCAAGATATTCAGGCAATAGCAGCAGTAGCTCGTGTGGCAGTTCCAGTAATCCTACGCTCATGGTAATGGTGGTCGTCGTGTGCCAAGCGACCTTACCGGATTTCTCGTCCGATTACTGCTGCACGCCCAATGGCGTCATACTTGCGCGGGCACTTCTCACAGCCGCTAATTAGCGATGATGTAAATAATCGACTAAGTATTAGAAATTACAAGTGCGCGTGATTTTAAAGATTGTTTACAGATGTTGTGCTTCTTAATTGCGAAGCATTCCTGCGTATGCTGTTCCGTATGTTGGCTCTGAAGCCAGCTGATCTAGTTGACACGCTGTCCGAATTAATTGTGTTGTTGGCATTGGCAGCTGCCTGACTGCTTCGCATAGATGCTTGTATGGCTGCTTCCGTTTGCGCCGCCTCTATGGCATCCGTATTCCCACTCGCCAGATCCTCCTGTCGGACCCTCCTCCTTCTTCTCCGTCTCGGCAGCGTCGTCAGCTTCGGCATTGGTCGGTTGTCGAGATCGAGAGAAACATTAGTAGCTGCTTGTAGCGCCTTGTGTACGTTAGTAATATGAAACCAACCAGCCATGTGTATGCACCCACCTCTATCCAGTCAATCACAGATGACTGATCATATGCCTGTATCAAGAACTGCTCTTTGACGCCCTTATCTGAGAGCAAACGCACTCGTATGACATTCCGCCGCTTTATGTAATCAGCAGCTAAGCCACTCTCCGCGTTCTGCAGCGAGTATGTACGAAGGAGGGTAGGCGAGTACCTCACATTATTAGGTGGAGCGTTGATGTGATTCTGGAATGATGGTCTCTGTGCCAGTATTTGCGGTAAGGCAGGAACGGGTGGGATAGGAGCGTCTGCGGGAGGAGGTTGATGAACGTAAACGCTATCTTGATCTGCCTCTTTGAGGTCATGGATCTCAGAAGACAGCATCGCACGCTCGTGATCCCATTTATCCGCTTTGTACACCTTGAGCACTGTGCCGTGCAGCACCACATAGACTCTCCTCCACGTGCGATCACGTGCCTGGTTTCCCGGCGACGTGAACTCCATCTTGCGCGGCATCAAGCCTTCTATATGTATGCCGCATCTGTACGACGGTAGGTGCTCGCGACCTTCTTCCTCTCTCGGGATGATCAATCTGCGTATACCGCCAAAGATAGTTTCGCGTAGCGCAACCTCGTCGTACTGAGGTGGTGCCACCATCATGTTAGGTAGCGACATCCTCCTCTTGGCTGCACTAGGCGTGCCGTGTGCAGAGAGCGGCGTGAGTGGCGGAGGTGGACTCAAAGGTGTGTTCTGAATGACGTCTTTCCAGTTACGACGCTCTTGCTCCATTTGTGCTGATTGCACAGCTGCCGGAGTCACCGGTGGGCTGGTGCCAACACCTATCTCACGCGTGCTCGACGAACTCTCAATAAGTTGCTCTATCGCTGGTGGCTCCGCCTTCTCCTTGCCTTTGCCGGCTAGCTCGGGACCAGCAGACGTCGACGGATGCAAACCCACACCCATCTCGTCCGTGCTTGGCGGCTGGAGAGCGGAGAGGTCCGTGAGTGATCTCGACATGTGCCTTGCGTATACCCTCGGACTAGCGACAGATAACTTTTGAGGGTCCAGAGCATCCGGTTTGTTGAGCTGCGTGACGTCTTTGTGCGACGTCGTGCGATTTGGTATACTGATTTGTGTTGAGGGAACGGGTGCTTGTGCGTGTGGGTCGACGGCCGTAAGCATGATGGAGCTAGTCAGTCTTCGTAGCGCTTCCGGCGACCGTGAGTTGTCTCTAACGGACTCTTCGGATGTGCGTGCACCACCATCGACGGTGCTCTGTGTGTTTTGTCTAGATCGCTGCTGAACTGACACCGAGGATGCCGTTCTTTGATTGAGTTTTGGAGGAAGGACTGAGGAGGATTTGTGCTGACTCGCGCCATTCAAGCCAGGCGAAAGCGGCGCTGTCGGACGAGGAGTCTGTACATTGCTGGTGGGAGTGAGACTGAAGTAGTCGGTCGTCGTAGGGGCACGTTGGGTGCCCGGTCTCTGACTGTATTCGTTGACATCCTCATCCTCGCCGTCTTCATCCTCTGTGCTCTCCTCACTGTCTATATCCTCCGACTCTGAAATATCGCCGTTTTCTTGGCCCGGTGGGCCAGCGTCAGCGGAGAGAGGGAGAGGTGGGAGGTCAGCTGAGCCGCGTGCGAGCGTAGGCAGCTGGCGCGCAGCTCTGCGCACGTCTCTGGGGGAAGTCGGCGGTGTGCCGTGAACGCCGTGACCGCCGAGCTGGTCTCTAATTGGGGGCGGCTGGGCTAGGGGATTAAAGGGGGAGAAAGGGGGCAAGCTGAGGCCTTTTGGTGTGGAGACTCCTGCGTTAATTTTAGGTATGCACGGTGACATAATGAAAGAAAGCTTACTCGGTATTGGAGAGAAAGTGGATAAGTCTGGTGGTGCCAAAACCTCTGCGTATTGAGTGTCTGTATCGTTCGAGTCATCGCCGTCGGGATTTTGGTGCTGTTGCAGCTGCTCGCTGTAAATGGGTGGATGATCGGTATGACTGACACGCTGGGGCTCCTCGTTGTCCTCAATATGGCGCTGCTGGGGCTCAGAGTGGTCGTCTTCCTCGCTATTCCTGGCGCTATTGGAAGGCTGTGAGCTGAAGTTGGAAGCGTGCTTATCGGCTGTGTGAGTGTGAGCGTGTGGTGTGCGCTATTTTGAGTACGCTCACCCTTCATGCTATCGTTTACGTTCTCGGTGCTGCTGTTGTTCTTGATGGACGTGCCGTTGTCGACGGGGATGATGGGGCTGGTGTCGCTGTCCATGCCGCCGAGGTTGTCATACAGGGATCCTCTGCGGGGCGGTACGAGTGCGGCTCTGACGGCGGAGGCGATGTGCTGCTGCTCGATGTCGTCCTTGTGGTCTGTCGAGTGCTCGTTCTGCTGCGTGCGCTTCTTGAACAGATTCTTCATCAACGTAGGCATGTAATGGCTGTGGCGTGTATCGAGCGTGCCACGAGATAACGGCGACTGGAATGTCGCTGTGAGAAATGCTGCACACGCAAATCTCCATTTACTCACAAATTATTTACCGCCGAATGATGGTAAGAGCTAACCCGCCTCTTAATCTACGGCGACGACGACGACTTATGACCTCAAAGTGAGGAAACCGATTTTACACGCGCAATCCTCACAGCCAATCAGGAGCAAGGGAAAGGATAGGGAATTGCTCGACGACGAACAGCTCCTCGGTCACGAGATGCGCCATCTCGACGCCGAAGACGACGCGGACGACGGCGACGGCGAGCACGTCAGCGACTGGTCCACCTTTTGGGGAGAGACTGACCCTACAGAAGCCAACGATATCCGATCCGCGTATGTTCTTCTCTTTGTCCCCGTGCTCCTCGCTCAGACGCAGCAGCTGGAAGAAAACCCTATACCAGCTCCTCCAAGAGCCAACGAGCTCACAGGGCGCGTTCACCATACACATCTGCATCACCCTCCTCATCGTCGTCGCTGCTCTGCTCACCATCCTCGAAACCATACCCAGCTTCAGAGCAACCGATTCGCGCATTTGGTTTGGTTTGGAGACGGCGATTGTGGCCATGTTCACCATAGAGTACTTTGCTAGAATCGCTGCTCATTCTGACTCCTGGGTGAGTCGTGGTGCTCGGTTATCTTGTCTTCTCTCTAAGCCTTGGCTCAGTCTATGTTATGGAGATGGGCGAGATCCTTCTTTGCTCTCATCGACCTCGCATCTATCCTCCCTTACTACATAGAAGTCGCCATCCAGACAGACACCGTGAGCTCTTACTGCTTTTGCTGTCCACACAAGTCTCACATTACCCCTCACAGACAAACTTCTTCCACTTCTCCATACTGCGGACATTCAGACTGCTTAGAGTATTCAGAGCTTTCAGATGTAGGTTGCCATCGAAACTCCGTCGGAACGGCAGCCTAACTTCCACAAAGATTCAAGCAAACTCCTGCTCACGATAGAAGTCATGGTTCTGTCATTCAAAAGATCCGCAGACGCCTTGTTCGCGCTGTCATTCTTGGTCTGCACTCTCGTCGCTCTCTTCGCTACGTTCCTCTACTTCATCGAGCGCGGCAGCTGGGACGCGAACCTCGAGACCTTCATCAACAGCGACGGACAGCCGTCGTCATTCGACAGCATCCCAGCGGCAGCCTGGTGGGTGCCCTTCTTTCTTTAGTGCGATGCCAGTCATCTGACAACGGGCGCCCAGGTTTGTCTTGGTCACCATCTCGACAGTAGGCTACGGAGAGGTGACGCCAACGACGACGATCGGAAGGCTGATAACGCTTCCCCTGCTCATCTTCGGCTTGCTCCTCATTGCTTTGCCTTCGTTCGTCCTCGGCAGAAACTTCTCTATTGGTGAGTGTTGACGTAATGTTCGATAAGGCGTCATCATGTTGACGAGGATTTGTAGTATGGGACACTGTCACTACGCACCAGAACGCAGAATCCACTCCACGGAGACGCCCTTACGCGTCTGTACCCACAGCGGCAGGGTTCGATATCCCATCTGAACCAGAACCGATATTCGACTCTCGCAACCCATACGGCAGCCCGAGCAATGCGGTGCTGAGACCGGGCGTGGGTGCGAGGAGAAGCACACAGCCAGAGGGGAGTGGCGGCGCTAGTACAAGTGCGAGTGCGTCAACCGACTTGAATGTCGTAGATGAAGTCAAGTCACTCAGACTGGCAATCGACCAGCAGTCTCGTGATATCAGGATACTCATGGATGCTCTCTCACAGCGGCAGTCCTATGCTTAGACGTGTTTTGTTGTTGTTGTTGTTGTGTTGCTGGTTCACTCGGATTCGTTTTGTAATTTGCAATTTTATCTGTCTTTTGAAAAAATACAAAAAGTACAAAAAGTAAAAAAGAAAATGCGCCTCCTAAAAATACTTTCCTTGTAATGCATAGTTGCTCGAACCAGCTGGCGTGCTCGTGGTGGTGCTAGTGCTCGCGACATGCTCTTCATCGTGATCCGGTGTGTCTTTCAATGTCCATGCTACAGGAGGAAGAGCGTATTGCGTAGCCGCCACGAGCGATCTCCCGCTGGGTATCTGCGACATAAGTGACTGGGGGTCAGGTATAGACTGAAAATGGACCTTTGAGACACGTCAGCACATGTTCATAGTGAGTACACAAATCACCAACGCACCGTGTCATTCAGTTGTTTGTATGCCTTGAGATAGGTATCAATCGAGCTGAGCTCGACATCCAGTTCGTTCCTGCGCTCTCCGCGCGCCTTGCGAGTGCTCTTGCTCAGTATCTTGAGGCGTTCCGACGGGCTCGACGAGATGCTATCTGCGAGTTCTTCCGAAGCCATCTTGAGCCATGCGAGCGCAATACCGGTATTGCCTTGGTTAGACGCGTCCACGCCGAGCCATTTCTTGGCTACGCCAGCATGAAACACTTCTCTTCGCTTCGTGTGCGATTTGAGCTGCGCCGGGAGATCTACGTGCTGCACGCGCAATGTAGACTTGATTGAGCTCTTGAGCATGACGCGTGCAGCGTTGAACAGCGCCGACGTGTCTAGATGTAGCTTGAGGAGGATCTGCGGCGAGGGATGAGATTTGGGGAGTGGTGGACCTGGATTGTTGAGCGTGTATGCGTGGTGTGGTGACATGAGCTTGCGTATAGCTAGAGCCTGCGACATGGCTAGACTGAGCTTCGATAAGCCCGTGTTGTACTCTCGGTTAAGGATCGGTGTGTCTGCGTCACGTGCGCCCTGATAGCCGTCTATGGCGGTGTCTGCGATGAATTTAAAAACGCCAGCAGCAGAATTGAGGAGAGTTACAGCGGATTGAAGCACGTTATCTGACTGCTTTCTGCTAGAGTCCGGTAAGGCTGGATCGGCGTCATAGGACCCGACGTTATCAGCGAGGCCTTGAGCGTGGTTGAAGAGAGCGAGAGCGTAGACATGAAGGATGTGGATCGTCTCGAATGTGACAGAGCTGGATGCTGTCGATTTGCCCTTGGGTGAGAGCTGCGAGGGGACTGTCCAAACGAAGGAATCGTCTGAGATGGCTACGATGGAGTCATTGAGAGCTGCCCTCTCTAATGCGAGTGCGTGTGGTAGATAGTCTATCACGCTGCTGACCAATCCCAGGTCATCCTTCTTGTCGGATTTGAGCGCTGCGTAGATATGCGCCCGCTTGGCAGTAGATTCTGAGGCTCGAGAAGAGTAGTCTGCAGAGTTGGTGCAGGTGAATACCTTTGAGAACCAGATGGAATTCGTCGTCGGATATTGCAGCCTTATCATGTGTATCGTTGCGATAACTTGGTGGTTTGGGTTAGAGGAGTGAAATTGCAGTGATGCCAATACATTCACTCTTATCTCTATCAATCGTTTAATAAGCGTCAATTTGTCTCGTGTCAAATCATGGAAGTCGTGTTACAACACGCGTTTCTCACTTACGATCAAGATGTACGCGAAATAGATACAGCGATAAAAGCAGCCAATTGACGCGTTATTAGGCCACTGGAATGGATCCAAGTACACGACTTCAAGTCGTACAAGGGCAAGCACACAATTGGCCCGTTCAGTCCATTCTCGTGTATCATCGGTTCAAATGGCGGCGTGGGTGGTTCAGTTGCAGAGATGCAAGCAGCTGATAGTCTATACAGGGTAAATCTAACCTTATGGACGCTATATCTTTCGTCCTCGGCGTGAAATCTGCTCATCTCCGCGGCTCGAACATTAGAGATCTCATCTACAGAGGCAGGCGAGTAGGCAACGAGGATGGCGATAACGACGCAGATGAAGCGGGACAGAGCGAGTATTACTCAGCTCAGAAAGCATCCGTTATTGCTCAGTACACCACCGCTTCTGGACGCGAATTGAAGTTCGAGAGAACGTGAGTGGCATCTGTGGACGTGAATGATGGCTCATTATGCCTCAAGTATTACACTCTCCGGCTCCTCAGAGTACAGACTCAACGGCAGCCCTATCAGCTACGCTGATTACAACCAAGCACTTATCAAGGAGAACATCCTCGTAAAGACAAAGAACTTTCTCGTTTTTCAGGTGCGTGACTCTTGCATAATCGAGATTTAATGTAATTAGTCGCGCAGGGAGACGTTGAAGCAGTCGCGACTCAGTCATCGATACAGCTCTCCAAGCTCGTCGATCAGATCTCGGGGTCGATCGAGCTTAAGGAGCGCTACGAGGAGACAAGGAGTGCACAGGAACGCGCGAATGAGACTTCCGTAGCTCAGGGCTTGAAGAGACGCGTTCTAAATGGCGAGATCAAGCAGTTCAAGGAGCAGACGAGTGAGCTGAAGCGCTTCGAAGACAAGAAAGACGAGAGGGTGAGTTGAGTACTCTCAAGTATTCTCGTCTCACGCGTGAACCCAGAACAACCTCATCATTAGGCTGCTGTTGATGAAATTATACCACATAGAAGCACAGATAACCGCAAATACCGATTCTATAACCACGAAAAGAGATGAGTTGCAAGATCTGCAGCAGGAGCAGGTGGGTGAAGAGTGCACCTGTTGTCACAGCTGACAGTGTTTTAGGACAACGCTAAGCGCGAACTGAAGAGGGCTACTAAGGAGAAAGCTGAAGCACACAATAACACAATTAAGTGCGAGAACACTGTCAAAGCTAGTCAGCGCGAGATTGACAGCAAGGTAGGTGTGAATCTGTCATCATGTTTTGTTGCTAACCCTTTACGCCTAGACGCCTGCCATCGTCGCCCTTGATGCACGCATTGCGCACGCACGCACCAAGCTCAAGACGTCAGAAACTAACGCCTCGCGTCTGCAGACTGAGGTCGAGGAGCTGCAGAGCACAGTGGACAGATACAGGGTGGACGTCGACAAGATTGAAAAAGCTGCAGAGCGCGCACAAGATGAGGCTAGGAAGTTGACAGAGTCGCGCGGTATCAAGTTGTCTGAGACAGATCTGAGGGAATACAGACAACTCAAATCGCAGGCAATGTCGTTGGCACCAGAAGCACGCCAGCAGATTGAAGAGCTGCGACGCAGCGAAAAGACATCGAGGAATACCCTCAACTCAGCCAAGTCTCGTCTTAGCGAAGCTGAAGCTAAGCAGGAGAAGCTGAGACTCGACCACCGTCGCGGTACTGCGAATGTTGAAGATACACGCGATGCATACCAGACCGCGCAGTCTGATTTACAAGAGGCCAAGCAGAAGTATGACAATCTTCTTAACGAAAGGAACAAAATCAGCCAACTCGAGACCGAAAAGAATGAGAAGCTACAAACACTTCTTGGTCAGTTGTCTAGCGCCAGCCACGACCTGAGACAAGCTGAACGCGACAATAAGCTGAAGGATGTGTTGATGACACTTCGCAGAATGTTTCCAGGCGTTAGAGGCAAATTGGTTGATCTTTGTCAGCCAGTGCAGTCCAAGTACTCTACAGCCGTGGTGACGGCGTTGGGAAGGAACGTGGAGTCTATCGTGGTTGACGATGAAGCTACAGCCATACAGTGTATCGAGTATATGAAAGCACAGCGCGTCGGAAGTGCTACATATTTACCATTGGACTCGCTCCAAGTGAAACCGATCCAGGAGCGTTTGAGAACTCTCTCATCAGGTGCCAGACTCACTGTCGATGTTCTCAAGTACGACAACATCTACGAGAAGGCCGTGCACTTCGCTGCTGGCAACTCGCTCGTGTGTGATGATATGAACATCGCAAGAACCTTGGTCTACGACAAGCAGCAGGACGTGAAGGCGGTGACTCTCGATGGCACAATCATACACAGATCGGGTCTGATCACTGGTGGTCAAGGTGCAAGAGACTCGGGCAGACGCTTCGATCAAGCGCAGTATGATCAAATGATTCGTCGCAGAGACGAGCTTGTCATCCAACTCAAGGCGTTGAGGAACAGACGTCCCCAAGCCAAGGTCGACGAGGAGCTCGTGCAGAATGTCAGAAAAGGTGAAAGTGTTGAACAGAACGCCAAGGATAGCTACGACGGTGCAGTTAGCAGGTTGCGCGATATCGAGAAGGAGCTCAAGGTAGCTGAGCGTGAGCACACAGCGAGGATTTCAGAAGTGGAGAATATCAGCGAGACGTACAACGCTCTCAAGCAGCAATTGGATGATGCTACCGCTATAGTAAACAGCGCAGAAGATGGAGTGTTCGAGTCATTCTGCGAGAGGATTGGTATTGAGAATATACGCGAGTATGAGGATAGGGAGGGACGTGTTGCTGCTGCTGAGAGCGAGGCGCGCGTCAAGTTTGAGACCCAGATCGCTAAGCTGAACAATTTGCTGCGATTTGAACAAGATCAATTGAACACCTCAAGCACTCGTCTTGAACGGTTGCAGTCGAAATTGGACAGAGATAGACAAACTCTTGCGGGTCTTGAAAGCGAGAGAAGTGAATTGCAACAGACGGTGGATGAGATCAAGGAGACTATTGCCACGAATAACTCGCTACTCAATGAGCTGAGAGAGAATGAGCAGAGCATTGCTGAGAATGTTGATGCAGCACGGCGCAAATCACAGACAGCTGAGCGCAGATATGATGGAGCGCTGAAGGAGATTTCGAACAGCGTAGGTGGTGATGTGTTTGGAAGGGTGTTTTGCTGACGAATATCGATAGAATGACTCTATAAGAATGCTGGCAAGCGAGCGCTTCTCTATATACCGCAAATGCAAAGTGGACGAGCTACCATTGGAACTGGTGGCTGGTAGCTTGTCTGACGTGCCCTTGGATGCCGACCTGAAAGAAATTGAGCCAATGGATGTCGACGACGATGTTGACGCTACACAACGCGCAGTGCAGATCGATGACTACGGTATCGAGGTCAACTTTGGCGACGTCGAGGATGAGGAAGAGCTGACGGAGGAGGACGAGCTGAGGTATCAGCAAGAGATTGCGCAGATGGCCGAAGAGATTGAGAGGATGGCGCCAAATCTCAAAGCCAGTGATCGTCTCAATGATATGAAGAAGAGGTTGAGTGAGACAGAGAAGGTGTTCGAAACGGCTCGCAAGGAGACGAAGCAAGCGAGAGACGCGCACCAAGATGCGAAGGCGACGAGACAGGAGCTCTTTATGCAAGCGTTTGATCACATCAGCAACAGCATAGATAGGGTGTACAAGGAGCTGACGAGCTCACGCGCTAACCCTGCTGGCGGAACTGCCTATCTGTCACTAGAGGATGAAGACGAACCGTACAATGCAGGTATCAAGTATCACGCTATGCCTCCTGGCAAACCGTTCAGAGACATGTATCAGCTGTCGGGTGGTGAGAAGACTATAGCTGCAATGGCACTCTTGTTCGCCATTCAGACTTACAAGCCATCACCTTTCTTCGTCCTCGATGAAGTGGATTCTGCTCTCGACAATCAGAACGCGGCGCAGATCGCCAGATACCTCCGCAACCATCTCTCAGATTCTCAGTATATCTTCATCACTCACTCCTCGCGCGTCTACGAGAGAGCTGATGCTCTCGTCGGTGTGTTTAGGAATGGCGATGTCAACTCGAGTCAGGTGCTGACACTTGATTTGACGCAATATGATGAGGCTTGATAGCTCCCTATTTAGTGTAATTTCGTAATTTATCATGCTGTGTACATTTCATGTATAGTGTTTTGTGTGTTAGTCTGTTTGCAACGGCACGGAGTCACAGTGGCTACTTGCTTGGCGAAGACATGTAAATGTGATATATCCGTCTGTCGTATCAATCGCCTCCTCCAAATTTTATAGACCAAGTCCTCTTATCGTCGTCACTTCCACACCGTCTTCTCTCACGATAAGGAAAGTAGTTTGTAGATAATGGACGAAGCAACGCAGGTAGGCGGATAGCATACTCATTGATTAGGACCGCCTAACTCTCCTCAGCGTGAACTCAACACTTTCGTTGAGCAAGAACAAGCCAAAGCGAAGCTGCAATCTTCTACGCACACATTTACAGAGATGTGCTGGAACAAGTGGGTTGATTGGGAGTACTGGGAATACTTAGCTGACTGTAGCAGATGCATCACTGGATCGATTGGATCACGCTTCTCGAGGGCTGAGGAGACTTGCTTGGTGAATTGCGTTGATCGTTTCCTGTGAGTTGCTGAGGCTTTCGAGGCATTCGATTGCACTGTCTAATTTTCAATTCAGCGACACTTCGCTACACATCGTCAAAGCCTTGGACCAGCAACGCCAGCACATGCAACCACCGCAATAGAATTGTCATCGATTATCTGATTATCTAATTATCTCATTTCAACGCACCAAATTACTCAGCTCGGATTCGTGATCGCTGTGTGCCTCATTTGAAATACAATGATTTCGCATGTAAATGGGCTATAAGAGGGAAAAAGAGCTCCTTCCTAGTATGATTCTACTGCATTTCACATTACTGAACACATTATGCTCAAGAATCACTGACTAATCTCCTCGCTTCTCGGTATCACGCAATTTCGTCACTCCGACGACAATGGTCAGCACCACTGAGCAGGCAATTGCGTATGCTTGCAGAGGCTTTAATAGCCTCCTCGCTTCTTTCTCTTTTCTCTACAAATACCAACTCAAATCATGTCTGCTACCAGCACCGTCCAAGAAGCCGCCAAGCAAGCCACTTCTGCTATCCCTGCCAGCTTCAACCCATTCTATTCTCATGATCCAAACACCAACGACGACAAGGACTACGAGTTCGCACACCTCAAGCCATCCTTCCCTGACGTCAAGTGGGAACCTCTCACTCTCCAGGACGTCAGCGACAAGGGCGCCAACGCTGACAAGAGCAAGAAGAACCTTCTCTCGGCCGCCACCAAGGTCGACAACATCGAGCCAGACATTGGTACTGAGTTGCACGGTATCAACCTCTACGAATTGAGTGATGCGCAGAAAGATGAACTGTGAGTGGCGTTTTGAGTACACATTCGGTCATTGACATACTTAAAAGCTCACTCCTCGCTGCTGAGAGAAGCGTTGTCATCCTCAGAGACCAGCCTATCGACATCAACAAGCAGCTCGAAACTGCCAGATACTACGGTCCATTGCACAAGCACGCTACTACGAGTGTACCAAGACAAGAAGGTTTAGAAGAAGTGCACGTCATCTACTCCGACTCTGCTCGTCGTCCAGATCCATCCGCATTCACCAAGACAGAATTGTTCCACTCAGACGTCACTTACGAGCTGCAACCACCATCGACGACCATCTTGCAAGTCATCACAGCTCCATCTCAAGGTGGCTCGACCATCTTCTCATCTGGTTACGCGGCATACGATTCGTACTCGCCATCGTTCCAAAAATACCTCGAGACACTCTACGCTTCTCACTCAGCTGAACAACAATACAATGGCAGTTTGCAAGCAGGCACAAACCCAAGAAGAAAGCCAGTGACGACAATCCACCCAGTCGTCCGTGTCCATCCAGTCACTGGCTGGAAGACCGTCTTCGTCCAGCCTGGTTTCACCAGATCATTGTTCACCAAGCAAGGCGACAACATCGTTCCACTCCCTAAGCACGAATCCGACCACGTTCTCAACCTCCTCTACAGACAAATCGCAGACCAGGTCGATTCCCAAGTCAAGGTTAGATGGGGCAAGGGTGATATTGTCATCTGGGACAACAGAGTCACTGCGCACTCGGCTATATTTAACGTATGGCCTCAACAACGTCACGCTCTTAGAGCTACCCCACACGGTGAAAAGCCACGCAGCGTCGACGAACACAACGCTCTCAACTTGCCTTCCGGTCAAGCTAGATCGCGTCAATTGCAAGTTTGGAAGGAACAGGGCCTCGAGCCGCAGACTATCTCTGTCAACCTCAACAAGGCTAAGGGATACAGCGATTAGAGTGTCGGAGTACCTGATTTCTCACTTTCTATACACTTGTGTTACTGAATGAATTACTTTTCACATTTACCTGGCATTTACATAGCCTTTTGATTCGAACGTGACATGTCATACTGCTAAAAATACAATGTGCAAGTTGCTAGACTAGCTAGAAAAGCTAGAAAGGTTGAGGGAAATTGTTGGAGTGATTGCGCGTGAAAGAGAATTGCTGAAGCATTCTTAACATTCCTCTGTCACCATCATCTGCGCCATTCGCAGCACCAAAGCCATCTTCGACGTTATGTGACTCTCGTTCATCCTCATACACCTCTCCCAGACCCATTTCAGGTGATTTGACAGCTGCGGTGCGTCGTGAGGTGGGTGTAATAGAATCCGACATCTTCTGCACGAATACCGAGCCAGCTTGATCGCTAGGCATCCATTTGGGATTCGCGGCTTTGAAGTTCATCACACTCTTCTCGAGCTTGCCATCCTCGCTCATGAGCTTGACATTCTGTGCGTCCTTGGGCGCACCGAACTATATTGCGTTAGCAGGATGCAACAAGTGTACCAAGTTAACGCACCTTTGTGTTACCATGTCTGACGAAATCAAAGTGCGCAAATGAGCAGATATAGCCCAACTGGTCGACTTTGACAGTCGATTGAGCTATGAAGTCAATAATAGCCGACGCGGACTTGGGCAGTGAGTAGTAGAGAATCACAGGTGTAAACAACACCGAGACAATCTCTTGAAGTAGTATCACAACTTTCAGTTCGAACAGTTTCGAGAACTCGACATGTACTTTCTTGGAATGCAACTCGTTCTGCCAATCTTGTGGCAGGTGGTGTGTGTGTGCACATGCTCTGCGGAGGAGTTTGGATGGATCGTTCACCTCGTTCTCTGCTGGTACCATGCCGCGAGCTATCGCGAGTACTGTGCCGAATACCCCGATGTAGAACACTGTGGTGCGTTGTGGAGATATCTCGAAGTGCAAGAACATATCTGAGAAAAGAGATGGTTAGTATAAGTACCACCTTCGGCTATCGCACACTAACCTGGATCCACCACAGACGCAAGTATCAAGACGGCAGCGAACGATCCAGCGACGAAAGCCACAAAACGTGCAATAATGGCCACCTTCTCATTCGGGAATTGCGCTATGTAGTTTTGTGCATCATCATAGCTGAGGTTGAGTCGTCTCTGGAATATATGCTGGAGTTCATTGAACTCTCTGAACTTCCACTTTGCAAGCTCTGTGTAGTTTCTAGATCCAATTGAAGACGGGTTCTTGTGGTACTCTTCGAAATACCTGAAGAAAGAGTAGAAAAGGAGGAAAATGACTAGGAATGGTGCAAGTAAGAGGTTCACAATTGCTAGGATTGTGAATCGTGTCTTGAGTCTGGGCAGTGTGTCAGTGATAATCTTCGATACATAGACACAACCTACTCCTGCGTATTACGACCGCGTGCTGAAGATTGCAAGATATGTGGCTTGACTTGCCCCTTCTCATCAAAGACATGTCCGAGCAACGCGAACGACAAGTTCCACTCCAGCGCCTTTGTTAAGCCATTTGAAGTTACGAAACCAAGCAACTTTCTCAAGAAGCGATTTTGTACGGGTATATCGATGTTAAGTATGTCTTTGTTGAATAGAGCTATCAAGTAGTTCTCCTGTCGCATTATCCTGTTGGCGACGTCGAGCGCATCGAGACGTACTGCTGGACTCTGTGATACATCCAAGCTTGATATCGCGGTGAGTGGATTTGATTGACGAATCTGTGAGATGCGCGAGACTATCTCTTCCCATGAAATAGTCTGTACGTCGGTCTGTAGCATGTGTCAGTAGATTGAGGTACATATACAACACCTCACTGACATCGGGAATGTGTAAGACGTGCGTATAGAACTTGTACATGTCCACTAAAGCTCGTAGCGACAAGACGAAAGTCAGTACTTGGTATATGTAAAAGGCGCCAAAAGCGAGGAGCCAGATCCAAGTGAAGAAGGAGAACCTGATTGGGTGTTAGCCAAGGCAGGTAAAGCATACTTGTGCGCACCTCTTGACGCACTGTGGAATCACAATATCGGAGAGGCTTCCGTCGTGATTTATGGCGGAGTAGTCAATGCAGCCAAGGAGAAAGGTGGAGAAGAGAAAGACGAAAGCGACGGTAGCGAGGTTGAGCGCCTTAGTAAGTACGATGCAGTAGATGCCCTTGTTGGTGTAGTAGCTGTAAGCCTGTGATTACGTCAACGAGATAGTGAATGAGCAATCACAAGACGCACATCCTGCAGAAACTTATCGAGATTCTGTACGTTGACCCATTTCCACATGGCTAGCTGATGGGCAGACATCTCCTTGAGCGGTTTGTGGCCGTTGGTGGATTGGGTGTGTAAAGGGGTATCGTGGGTGTACTTAAGAGGAGAATGAGCAGGAGTGTCGTGGCTGCTGCGCCTATCTCTCTGCTCGCCCTCAACGAGAATGCTCGGTGGTGGGCCGTCGTCGTCGTCTGTATGCCGCGGATTGAGTTCCACGGTCTCGTGTATGTCGTTCTCCTCGTCTTGTATCCTGGTGTAATTGCTCCTCCGTGAATTCATCAGCATATTCAAGATCGGTGTACTAATATCCATCGATGAATTGTTGGGCGTTGTGATGAAAGCGCGAGATAAGCAGCCAGCGTCTTTGATCAAATACGTCCATGTCAGTGAATATAAATTCATAGAAAACCAATCCTAATACTTCAATAGGTCTCGTCTTATCGTCAAGGGATTACCAGCTACGGCAGACAACAAGGCGCTGAGAACGCACTTTGGAAGCAGAGGTGCGACCATCACAGACGCCAAGGTCGTGTTCAAGAAGGGCAGCGGCGTTGGTACAAGCAATGGAACACAGAAATCGAGAGGATTCGGTTTCGTCGGTTTCAAAACCTCTGAAGAAGCTCAAGAAGCTTTGCAGTTCTTCAACAACACGTACTGGGGAACGAGCAAGCTGCAGATTGAGCTCATCAGCGACAACAGATCCATACAAGAGCAGCTTTACGACGGTAAGCAGCTCAGAGCCAAGCGCAGGAGGAAAGAAGGCAAGGAATCTGGCAGCGAGGACGAAGACGGCGACGAGGAGTCCAATAAGCGAGTGAAGACACTCAAACCAGTTCACCTCAAGGCTATTGAGATGCAGAAAGCAAAGAAGGCGAGGGATAGTGAGATTGAAGACGTAGACAACGCAGACAACGCAGACGATGCAGACAAGGACGTCAATACTGAGATGTCAGATCTAGAGTACATGCGCGCAAGGATGAAGAGACGCCACATCCCAGAGGAGTTAGACGATTCCAGCAATCAAGAACCTCAACAGCCTCAACAGCCCGCAGAGACGCGAGAACAAGCTCAAGCTCGCAAGCAGGCTGAAGTTATCGATCAGGTCATGGAGACAGCTCGTATATTCCTCCGTAATCTACCATTCAGCTGCACTGAGGAAGACCTCACAACTGAATTTACAAAGTATGGCGTAGTCAATCAGGTCCATATTCCACTCAGCAATGACACAAAGACTCCTATTGGCGTTGCTTATATCTCTTTCGCGTCACCGAATGCTGCTGTCGCTGCATTCAAAGCCTCAGACGGATCAATCTTCCAGGGAAGACTGCTACACGTACTTCCTGCTGTCAACAAGCGCGCGCCACAAGATCAATCCAAGGCGAGTTTCAAGAAGATTCGCAACAAGGACAGAAAGGAGGGTGCTGAGACCAGAGACTTCAGCTGGTCTGGACTTTACATGAATGTGGGTAGCGTTTTGCCAACCTGTCTGTCTAACACGCTGCCCAGGCTGATGCTGTCGTGAGCTCTCTTGCATCGAGACTCAACATCGACAAAGCGGAGATCCTGAGCTCAGAGTCTTCGTCGAATCCAGCAGTCAAGGTAGCTTTAGCAGAGACACACATTATCAACGAGACCAAAGGTTTCTTGAGAGATCAAGGTGTGAACATTGACGCATTCTCTCCCGAGAACCGCGGTCCGCGGTTAGAGACGACGATATTGGTGAAGAATATTCCGTTCGGTACAAGTGTCGATGAGTTAGATTCACTGTTCAGACCTTACGGCGAGATTGGCAGATTGCTCTTGCCGCCAGCTGGTACGATCGCCGTTGTAGAGTACAACTTACCACAAGATGCACGCACTGCATTCAAGAAACTCGCCTACAAGAGAATGGGCAACTCGGTGTTGTATCTGGAGAAGGCGCCAGATGGGATGTGGAGCAAGGAGACGCCATCGACTGAGGTTGTGGCAGGTGGACCTAAGCCTGTGCAAGTCAAAGACAATGACGGTAAGGCAGAGAGCAGCGGTGATGCGGTCGAAGAAGCTGCAAGCACACTCTTTATCAAGAACATCTCATTCAGCAGTACGGAACCGAAGCTCAGTTCGATCTTCTCCTCGCTTGCTGGATTCAGATATGCTCGTATCCAGACGAAGCCTGATCCTAAGAAGCCTAGCAATAGACTCAGTATGGGATATGGATTCGTCGGTTTCGACAATGAGGATCACGCCAAACACGCAATGTCGACGATGCAAAATTACGTGTTAGATGGACACTCATTGCAAGTCAAGTTCGCACAGCGCGGCAAGGAAGCAGACTCATCGAGCGCACCTGCAATGGGTCAGAGCAAGACTACGAAGATGATAGTCAAGAATGTGCCGTTCGAAGCTACGAAGAAGGATGTCAGGGAGCTGTTCGGTATGCATGGACAATTGAAGTCTGTCAGAGTACCACGCAAGTTCGACAGAAAGACTCGCGGTTTCGCCTTCCTTGACTTCGTTACTCGCAGGGATGCAGAGATCGCGTACGAGAGTTTGAGACACACTCACTTGCTAGGACGACACTTGGTGCTGCAATGGGCTGATGATGAAGCTGCGAATGATATCGACGCGCTCAGAGAGAAGACGGCGTCTTCGAGAACTACGAATATGCCAACGAACAAGACTAAATTCGTCGGTCCTGAGGATCTCGCATTGGAGGATGCAAGTGATTGAATGGGTAATTAGTATTGTTATTGTTATTGGATTCATAGATATTTATTACAAGATTGATGATATAAATTTATTTTGCACTTTATCTGCTGGCTGCACTCTACATTTCATTCGGTCATCGTCGATAAGCATAGAAATGGCAGCGCTGCCAGAATACAAATTGGCGGCAACGCTCACAGGGCACAGCGATGATATAAAATCAGTGTATGGCTGTGCAGACAACTCTATCCTCTCTGCGAGCCGAGATGGCAGCGTGAAGAGATGGACAATTGGAGCGAGCGGGTACGAACTGAGTGGCACGTATACAGGCCACGGCGCATACGTGAACAGCGTTGTAATGAATGAAGGTGAGTGTGGTTCCGCAGAGTAAGCATCACGCTCAAACGCTATCTATGCAGTCACGGGAGATATCATATCAGGAGGTTCTGATTCGCGTATCCTAGTACACGACGTGGATCGGGAGGATAAAGCGCGTGTGGCGTTAGTAGAGCACTGGGGCAATGTATGTTGTTTGCACACGCGTCAAGACGCGCTCGTCAGCGGGAGTTGGGATCTGAGCGCGCGGGTGTGGAAGCGTTCTCAAGCGGGTGACTACTCGCAGGTGCTCAGATTGAATGGTCATGAGCAAGCAGTATGGGATGTCAAGCTGCTGCACGACTTCTCTATCCTCACAGCTTCAGCTGACAACTACATTCGACACTTCGATAAGGAGGGACAGTTATTGAAGGTGTTCAAAGGACACACTGAACCTGTACGGTCGCTGCAGGTGCTTGGTAATGACACTCTGCTCTCCGCGTCCAATGATGGCTCGATACGTAAATGGAACATCAAGTCAGGAGAACAGATCGCTTGCTTAGTTGGTCATTCTTCTTTTGTTTACGCGGCAGCTGCTCTGCAGTCACCTACTAGCGACGACTATGTCGTTAGTTGTGGTGAAGATTACGAGGTCAGGATATGGCTAGGTGGGTCACTGACAGGAAGTGGAAGTGCAAGTTGACCCAATTTAGGTGATACTTGCTTACAGACTATCCTTATACCCGCTGTGTCTATCTGGAGCGTGACTGCACTCCCAAATGGCGACTTCGCTGTCGGCACATCGCAAAATCTCATTCACGTCTTCACTCGCGCGGAAGAGCGCACAGCCAGTGAAGCGGCATTGATGGTGGGTGTTTTCTCTGGTACCGACATTTGCTCATAACGCCCAGGACTGGGAGATGCAAACAATACAGCTTCAGCAGAGGTTGGTCTCGCCTTCTCTTTGACGATTAAGCTGAACATGTACAGACAAACAGGCAGATCCGCGAAGCAACCAGAGGCCGCTCCGTCGTCTGTCGTGATTGATGTCGATGTCGATGACGACAAGCCCAATCTGCAACTCACATACAATACCGGCGAAGATGTCCAAGTATGTGCGCGGAGGTTCATCCAAGAGAACGATCTTCCGTCGAATTACATAGAGCGGATAGCGCAATTCCTTGCACAGGCGACTGGTGCTTCGAACGAACAAGTCAAGGAGGAGGAAGTCAACGAGGAGGAGCAAGCAGACAAAGACGCAAGCAGCGAAAGCAGTGACGAGTCCAGCAGTAGCAGTGACAGTAGTGACAGTCACCAAGACTTCTCAGTCAGCGACGAAGAGCGCAAGTCACAGATCAAGCGACTAGCAGAAGTGTTGACATCGGAGACGAGTATGTGACACGCAGAGACACACCGACGGCTCTCACAACCCGAACAGCCAAGCAAGTGATAGTCATGGCAGGTGCGGGAGTATCTACCAGTGCAGGACTACCTGATTTCCGATCGCCCAACACGGGTTTATACGACAACTTGAAGCAGTACAACTTGCCATATCCTGAAGCAGTGTTCGACATTGACTTCTTCCGCAAAAAGCCTCAACCATTCTATGCGCTCGCCAAGGAGCTCTACCCAGGGTCATTCTTGCCTACAATAACGCACTACTTCTTCAAGCTGCTTGAGAACAAGGGCTTGTTGAGGCGAGTGTTTACGCAAAACATTGACACGCTTGAGAGAGTGGCTGGAGTGTCTGACGATCTGATGGTCGAGGCACATGGTTCGTTCGTTCGAGCGAGGTGCATACAATGTAAGGCTGTCAGCGACGGCGACTATGTCAAGCTCTGCGTGATGAATGGAGTCATACCACATTGTCAAGAGCCCACTTGTGGTAAATCCGCTTTCATCAAACCTGATATCACATTCTTCGGTGAAGCGTTGCCACCGACCTTCTTCGAAAAGCTAGACGATTTCAACAGCTGCGATTTGCTACTCGTCTTGGGTACTTCTCTCAAGGTGCATCCCTTCGCTAGTCTGATTGATCTCGCAAGAGGTAGACATAGAGCATTGCTTAATCTGTACCCAGTCGGTACACATATAGGCGGATTCGATTTCGGCGATGACACTAGGGATATATTCTGCGCCGGCAAGACTGACGATGTCGTGATGGAGCTAGCAAGAGAATGTGGCTGGCTCGATGAACTCATGCAGCTGTACAATGACGAACGACGCGCCAAAGCGACTGAATTTGGTCTGGGCGCTGTGCCATCTGACACTGACTTGGCTGACACGCTCACACGACTGCGGTTGTAAGAAGTTATTGCTATCACATTCACATGCAATGCTTGCTATCTTAATGAACAAAGTTTGTATCAACACTTATTTTTAATATACATCTTGTGTAAATGAGAGGTTAAATTAGCGAGGTAGCAGCAGTGTTTGGGTTGGTGGTGATTGAGAATGTCTCTGTCAAAAAGATTGGAGAGAGAGAGAGAGAGAGAGAGCGCGTGTGAGTGAGTGGTAGCGGAGGAGAATGAGCAGATGTCGTAAAAAGCTGAAGATGTGTCAAGAGACTGAAGATAATACGCAATTTACTGTTCATCTTCATCATCATCACCACCACTAGCTTCCTTCTCTTCCTTCTCCTCAACTTCCTTCTTCGGTTTCTTCTTTTCCTTCTTTTCCTTCTTTGGCTTCTCCTTTTCTTCCTTGTCACCATTCTCCTCACTGTCTTCATCCTTCTTCTCATCCTTGGTAGCATCGTACTCCTTCTTCTCCTTCTCGTATCTTGCCTTGTCAGCAGCAGCTTGATCTTCGAATGGTTTCTTCTCCTCGGTTGGCATTTCCTTCCATTTAGCGCCAAGGATTTTACCGATCTCACCAAAAGATGCTTCTGGGTGCTCTTCTCTCACCTTTGGACGGAATTCTTGTGACATGTACATATACGCTGAAAGTGCACGCTTTGGAGCGTTCTCATCCTTCTTAGCTTTACCGGCAGCCTTTTTAGTGTTTGCGCGTGGTTTAGTTTCTGCTTTTGGCATATCTGGGAGATGAGTTGTGAGTAGATGTTCAAATGAGAGATGAGACGAAGGGGAGTATTCTATAAACATGGCAGTATCAGTAGATGTGAGAGACTGGTGTTCATCTCTCTTTTTCTGGTCTATTTCGGATGTGGAGATGAAATGACGAAGATGACGCAGCGGGGAATTGAGTGCGTAGTAATAAAAGAAGATGTCGAGTAATAGAGATCTTAAAACGCGTATACTCCAAATACTCGCGCATCTCTCCATATATCTACTCCCATCTCTTCATCTCTTCAATATCTCCATCGTCCACACCGACGCGCAACGCAGGGCGTCACCAAGCGAGCGAGAGAATGACGGCGCGCGTACTCGAATATCCCCTCCGAATCTCTTTGATAAATTAACTTACTGTTTAGATTACGAGTGGTGGTAAAGAAGAGAGCCATTGACGCGCCATCGCAGCTGTCGTCGCCTCTCATTTTTTATTTTTTATGACATATTCGCATTTGGCAATTTTATAGAGCATTACTGCAGAATAGAAAGACATGAGTATTTATATACTAATAGCAATCATATACGCTTCCTAAGCTTCTGAGAAATGAAAAATAATGCATTCATACAGTAAGAAAGAGAGAGTAGAGTTCATCATTCTGATAACATGGCAACACCTCATTGAATTGCACCAATGACAAGATCGAGTGCAGCTTCCGATTCACTCTTGATACCAAGCTCGAGTGTGACACCGTTCTCCTCCTCATACACCATTCTCGCCTGAGCGAGTACCTTGCCTTTAGCAGCTCCGGTGATGACAGAGCCGCTGAGTTGGAGGGTGTGGAGATGTGTGTTAGTCACGTACTCAGATCCACCCATAGCGTGCATGCCAAGTAATTTCACGAGCTCGTCTGTCGCTTCCTGCAGACTCTGCATGGCAGTGAGGTTAAATGTCTCTGTGACCTCATATGCGAGCTTATCCCATTCACTGCCGAATGCGCTGTACTCTCCACGAATGTAGTCCGATACGCTCAACTCAATGTCCTCAACTTGGTATTCATCCTTGTACCCGTCTTCCTCCACGTCGCCAGTGTCTGGGTCTACCTCTTTAGTGGTGAATGTGAGAGTGTTGGCGAAGCCCCCAACTGCGTATTCTTCGTCTGAGAGACGTGAGTAGGATACGTACGTTGACGCGTATCCCATCTCCGACGTCAGTTGTGCGATTGGCAGAATAAAGTCTTCGTGTAATTGTTCAGAGATTTCTTCTCCACCACTCATCAGCATACTGACACCCTCGAGCACTGCTTCTGGAATAGAGTTGTGGATTTGGTATTCGAATACCACATTCTGAGCGAAGATGTGTTTGATACCACGCACGACATACTCCGTCTCACTCTCAGTCAAGGCTATGGCAGGGCTGGTGTGAAGAGGGGTGCCGTACGTAGCGAATTCCGGAATAGCGGTGAGTGTGGATACGGGAGGAGTATCAGAAATGAGCGGAGTGCTAGCAGTCTGACTGTCGCCATTCTCCTCCTTTCCAGCGTCGACATCCATTCCACTCTCTTGACGTGTAGCTTCGAGAAGACCCTTGTTGGTGTCGATGCGGATTTGCTCTTTGTCGATCAATGGTATGGCTGATGTATCAAATGCACTAGTGTAGTCTTGCGTCAATACGTAGTCATTCAAAGAGCCTTCGAGTGCAGTGATACTGTAG
This sequence comes from Wallemia hederae, assembly GCA_004918325.1. Classification (NCBI taxonomy): domain Eukaryota; kingdom Fungi; phylum Basidiomycota; class Wallemiomycetes; order Wallemiales; family Wallemiaceae; genus Wallemia; species Wallemia hederae. The sequence goes on from SPNW01000024.1 coordinate 86,806, forward strand.
GTAGTTTCATCCTTCACCGTCTTGCTTGCCAATTCCTCATCTTGTATGATGCGCATGTACATAGCTGCACGATCTCTCACCTCGTCGTCTGTATCATCGAGACATCTACCAAGCAACACTTTGACAGAACGTCTAACGCTATCTGCACCTTGCATCACGTTGACGCCGAACTTTGCCAGAGATGACACCGCAGCTGCTCTGACGATAGCGTTCTCGAGTACAACGCGGTTGTAAATGTGACGAATGTACTTTGTAGGCTCCAGAGTCTTTGGTCCTTCGACGCCGAGCAAGTGGAGGACTCTGACCGACAACTTTGTGAATTCGCAATCTTCAATGAATTCACAGAGATGTGAAAGTGCGACTTCCTTGGAATCGCCAATGTACTTGATCATGTCAATGATAGCCTCAACGACGGCGCGCTTGAAATCATAGCCGCCTTCATCTCTCAAAGCCTGGGAGAGGAAGGAGAGCATGGCAGGGTATTTAGCTGGGAATTTGAGGCAGAGGGTGCGAACAGCATCTACGACAATGACCTTGAATTCGTCGCTGATTTCGAGCATGAAAGTTGAAATTTGTTTCATCAATCTGTCCACACTCGCTTCGTTACCAGTCTTGAGGAGTGTAGTGATAGCGAAGGTAGCGATTGAGCGATTAGAGTCTGTGATGAGATTCTCAATTTCGAGGTTACAGCTTGACACGGCGAGTGGGTTAGTTTGTGCAAGCTTGTTGAGGGTGCGAATGGCAGCGAATTTGATTGGAGTCTTTGGTGTGCTCAAAGCGAGTTGCAATACGGCGATAGGACGCATCAAGTCGGATGCAGTTGCACCTCTCCAGTCACAGATGGCTCTCGCAGCTTCGATGGAGACCATGTCGGATTTGTTGCGCAACCAGCCTTCCAAAAGTTCGAGCATTGGTCGAGCGAGATTTGGGTCTTCTTCCATCAACCTTGCGGCGTATCTGACGAGCATGCACAAAGCGAGTGGGTTACGAAGAGAGCTTCTACCACCTGCTAAGGACTGTACGAGCTTTGTGACGGCCATTCTGTCCTTGTCGCGTATGGAGTAGAGCAAGCCGAGAGCGTGGTATTGTGAGATTGCAGAGGTGGATTGGAAGGAGCCGTCTGAGGAGAAGGAGGAGGACGGAGGCTTTGTGAGAGCGTCGTTGACCTCGTTAGCCCATCTTTTGATGATGTCCTTGGCTTGTGGGTAGAGGTGGTATGAGGACACCAACGCGGCTGCGGAGATTGAAGGGGATTTGTCGACGAGGGCGGTTCTGAAGAAGCGTTCGAGGCCTTGGATCATGGAAGGCTGTGGGGGGTTAGAAGGGGGAATAGAAGGTGAGTGAGTAACCCACGTCAGTGACCCTGCACAAGGTTCTGATTGCGTTTGGCCTGTAGATGACCTGGAGGTTTGGCTGGATGTCCTTCATGATAGAAGACGTAGCCATGATGACATCCTGGGCTGAGTCGGAGAGCTGCTTGACGACCAAGTAAACCATCTGCCTCAGCGCAGCGTCTTTGTTCTGGAAGAGCTTTGTGATGGAGAAGAAGAGGTGCGTGGCTTCGATCTCGTTGAAGTCGTTGGAGGTGGACAACAAGTAGGAAATCTTGGTCAACAAAATTCTGGATTTCCTGGGGCTGATTGGTGATTGGTTGAATATCCTGGCCTCTTGGAGGAGCGTGGTCTGGAGATGGGGATTAGAGATGGCTATAAAGTAATAGCAATTCACCCACTTTATCCTGGTATAAATTATTCAGCAATCCATCCTCATCCTTTTTAATCGACATGACTGAGCTGGACAGAGAGTGCGTTCAAGCACCTCAAGCAGCAACGCTCATCAAGTAATTCAATATGGGTGGCGTGAGTAATATACACAATAGAAACCACATTCTAATACTTTAATAGGGAGATTTAAACATGAAAAAGAGCTGGCATCCAATGCTGATGAAGAACCAGAAGGTGGTTTGGGACAAGGAGCAGGAGGTCATAGCCGAGAAGAAGAAGCTTGAGCAGCTGCGTAGGGAGAAGGAGGAAGAGCGGCAATTGCAGCAACTCAAAGATCTCCAACACTCCTCCACCGGTCACAAAGCCAGTGAGAGGATGGAATGGATGTACGCCGCACCAGCGACTGGCTCCTCTGTCAACGCCTCAGAGATGGAGGATTACTTGCTCGGTAAGAAGAGAGTCGATACCTTACTCAAAGGCGAGGACGAGAAGGGTTTGTACAACGAACAGCATCACTCGACGCAACACCCAACGACCTCGTCTCTCAATCCACGCGACACAACCACCAAAGTCAAACTCGATCCTATGCTCGCTATCAAGCAGCAAGAGCAGGCTGCGTATGACGCACTCATCAACAATCCCATCAGATTGAGGGAGATGAGACTTAAAGCAGGTATCGCTGAACCTTCCTCTAAGAGAGCCGCGAAGGAGGATCGTAAGAAGGCGAGAGACGAGAAGCGCAGGATGAAAGAAAGTATGCGCGATAGAGACCGAGACGACTACAGCCGTGAAAGACGCGACAGAGACGATTACCATCGTTCGAGAGATAGTCGCGACGACTACCCCAGAAGGCAAGAGAGACGCAGGGACAGGAGAGACTACGATAGGGATCACGATAGGTCTAGAGATTATGACAGACCCAGACAGCACTACAGACCTCGCTCAATCTCACCACGACCACCAAGATCACACTCTCCTCACCAGACACACGACAGCGAATCCCGCGCAGCCAAGTTAGCCGCCATGTCAGCCTCAGCGCGCGATTTGCAATCTGAACGTGACACACGCCTAACAGAAATGCAGCGTCGGGATGCGATTGAAAGAGAAGCAGACGAGAAGGCGAGATCGCGGGATGTCAAATACGGAGGACACAACGCTTTTATCGCCAATGAGCAGCGCAAGGTGTACTCAGGCGAGGGTGGTTTAGCTGAGCAGATGAGAAGGCGTGGATGAGAATGCGGTTATAGTGACTTATAAAAAGGCGATGATAAATATGTAATTCTGTAATTTATATGCACAAGACATTGGAAGCTAAACACTTTTACACGCTAATAGTCTTGCAAATGTTGAAACCATCCGAAGCAGTAGACACGAACACGCCGGGGATCTGATCATGCCAATGAACCTCCTTGATGTCCTTCTGTCCTTGATGACAGAACATGAGTTGAGGAGGTACTTGCATCTCAATCTCATTTCTAGCCTCATCCTGATCAAGTTCAACGCCGAGATCCCACAAAGTAATTTGATCATCAGCGCCCGACGCAGCCAGTACACTAGGCTCACTGTGGTGCCATTCAATACCAGTGATAGGTGCCTTATGCCAATCGAATTGTGCTACTGGTGTAGAAGTGTTCACATTTGGTTTAAAATTACGCAAATCCCAAACCTTGACCATTCCATCATCACCTCCAGATGCTAACAGATATTCTGTGTTTCTGTTCCAGTTGATCACGTTGACATCTTCGTTGTGTGCGTCAAGAATATTGACAACTGCTTGTCTATTACGCGCGCGTGTATCCCACACACGCACACTTCTGTCAGCTGAGCAACTAGCAAAGACGGTCTGCTCGCTCGGTGACCATTGCAAGTCTTCTATGGAAGAAGTATGTGAAGTGAATGGTGCAGAAGAGGGCACGTAACCAGAATCGGTGAAGGTAGATAGATGAATTTGACCAGCGCAGTCACCAGTGAGAAGTTTGACATCACTAGCTGAGTCATTAGGTGTTGACCAATCCAAAGCGAATCCTTCCTCCTTGTGTGAGTTGATAGTGTACAGTGGTTTGTTGTGGCTCTTGTCGAGGAAATAGCCTGGATTGCTCAACGCTAATTGATGAGGACGTATATTGAAAATGTGTACTTTTCCAGTATCAGCCCAAGTTGCAGCCAAGTATGGTCTGTTCGGTAAGCTGTTTGTATCAGTTGGGTTGAAGTTTTTGCCCAATTTCTCTAATCTGAAACGGTTAATGCCACCACGATGAGGAATACTCTTGTATTCGATAGTTGGAGTTTCATCAGCAGTTTCATCATCTTCTTCCTCATCGCTATCGTCGTTTTGTTGAGTTTTCCAAAGATTGCCCCAACGCATAATCAACACTTCATTGGCATCACCAGCAGCTTGTGTACCAGTAGCGGCGTACATTTCCTGAGGATAAGTGCGACGCTCCCAACCATCTCCATCGCGCATAATATCGAAAGAGAGACAAGGCCATGGCACAGACATTGTGTGCAGCATCTCGTACACTGAGTTATCCGGTTCGAGAATTTCATCCGGTTTGAGTTTATATTGATGAGGAATATATGGCTGAGCTTGTTGAGTTGGTTCTGCATCTTCTTCTGCGTCTATAGCAAATGAGTTTTATTAATTTTTTGGAAGTAATAAAACCACCTCACTCACCCTGCATCTGCTCTACACCATCCTCATCCTCATTCTCGCCATCGTGTACTTCGCCATCACTCTCAAATTCATCCTCATAGTTATCTTCAAATTCTCCCATCTCATTGTCGCTGCCATTGTGGCGCTGCTCCAGATCCCTGCTCTTGGCTATTGGCTGGTCGTGGATAGGGGAGGAGCGTCTCTTTGGTGCCATTTGGTGGTCGTTGAGGTCAAGAGAGAAGACGGGGTCTGAAACTACGAAAAAGTTATTTGAGAGGGGAATATAATGGGTGAGTAGTTGTCAGCGTATTAGTTATCAGCGCTGTGTACTCATCAATCCACTCAGTCCAACGCAATTACTTCTTATACACACACTTCCACCATCATTCAATGGACAGAGATGCAAACGATCCACAACCACCACAGCCACCACAGGAGGTACAGCGCCAGCCATCTCTTGTCCCATTCACCACTGATCGAATGTGAGTTTAGTGAGGGTGTACCGACAAACACTCACACAGACGCACTGAAGTGGCGAGAGCAGCGAGGATATAAGTGATTTGAATTGTCTGCTTGAACCTAACGATAACAACTCCTTGCGCAATTCTCTCTACACGCCGCGCTCTACTCAATTTGCGGACCTGTTGAGTCCACTTGATCCACCTGGTTCCATTAGGCCACTGAAGTCACTTGCCTCGCTTGGCTCATTCAGCTCACTCACTTCATTAGAATCACAAGGCTCAATCAGCTCTCTCAATACGCTCCCCTTACACAACTACAGCTATCCCATCACCCCATCACACCCCACGAACACACGCGAAGAACGTCGCCAGAAGATTGTCGACCGTGAACGCAGCATCAGAGCCAAGAAACAGCGCGTCATGCGCACCCTCAAATCCTATTACCCCCTATCCAAGACGGCCAAGTCCCCTAAGACTAAAGTGACCGACATACAGGTGCTGGAATGGTGCAGTGATGTGGTCGTGTGTGTTATGGAACATCCTACAGATTGTCAATGCAGATATGCCGCGTCATCGAATTCTGTACCTGTGGCAACAACACCTGCGCACACAGAACAGCGCGCAACACTCAGAAGAAACGATGTTGATTCGTACAGCGAGAACAGAATTAGCGCTGCTTCTATCTGACGTCGTTTGTTTGTTTGATGGTAGACCAACGGACCTCAAAATTTCACTTTTCTTTCATTTCCTCTCTCTCTCTCTCTCGCGACTTCACGACTCACGTACAATTCACTCACGTCACGCACTCTTCACTTCCTTGGATACCATTGTAGTTATCCAGCATAGCATGGCTTGCAGCTCACTATGGGCAGCTGTACAGCCCACCGCATACCTACCTCCTCGCAACATACCTCACGGACCATTCAACAACACTTTGTGATATAAGAAAACATAGTACATGAATATCCCATCGCAAACGTCTCTCCTCGTCTAGCTTGCGTTCGCTCGTTCTGGATCCTGCATCCTGTGCACCTTGACCTCCTTGCCGAGAGTGATACTCGACATGTCTTGTGGTGTGATAAGGACGTACTGAATCCCAGTCGAGGATTTGGCGGTGTCGATCTGTGTTGATAGTCAGTGAGACGAGTCGTCAGAGCAAACAAATTACACTCACCATCATCTTCATACTGATCTTACGATTGACAGCGTCCATGAAGACCTGTGTAGTTGTTAGCTGGAGCGACTAGTTAAATTAATTAGCAACACTCACATCAAATTCATCCAGACATCTAATTGGACATCCAATAGCTTCCCATAGCGACAGCAGAAGACAAATGGTTGAGAAAGATTTCTCACCACCAGACAACGACTTTGGATCCTTGTCGCGCTTGCCTTGCGTAGCCAGTTGATCGTCTGTTTGAACCATGAGATCGAGTCTGCGTTCAGTGTGGTTGAAATTGATGGTACCGTAGTAACCACGGTTGGAGAGATGGAACATGAATTGGTACTTGGCTCTCATAGCAATATGTCTTCTGAATTGGAGCCATTTACCTGTACGTAGATCGAGTGCTTTTTTGAGTTCCTGAGGAGGCGTTGGTGAGATGCATCATTGGCGCACAAACACCTACTCTTATAAACGTGTTCATCTCTTCAATGTCCCTCTCAGCACTCTCAACAGCATCCAACGCTCTGTGATACTCTGCCGTCATAGCTTCAATGCTCTGTCCATTCCTCTCCTGTCTCGCTCTCAGCGCCGTTTCGATACCTTGTATATCACGTTGAATATCAGCAACAGAACGATTAGTTTCGACCTTCTCTGGACAAATCTCTCTAGCTTGTTCGTATGCCATCGCAATCTGGTCATTAAGTGAAGCGAGTTTGCTTTCGAACGTCTCCACCTTCTTGCTCTCCTGATCTTTCTGCTTGCGACGGTGATTGAGTGCGTTCAAAGCCTGGTTGTTGATATCGTGAGCGTATTTGAGATTCTCTTCAATATTCAAACGCGTCTTGTCGTAGTCAGCGAGCTGTCTCTTGATTTCATTGATACGATCCATGTGCGGTACCACACCAGCGTTGAGTTCGTGCTGTGCAGCGGCAATGGCTGCATACTGGTTCTTGATCTTCTCTAACTCCTCCTTCTGTTCATTGATTGCGTCGTCGAGTGCGGAAATGTTGACTGGCTGTACGCTCTGCAGACTCTCTCTAAGCTGATTTATCTTGTCTTCGCAGCTTCTCTTCTCTGAGTATGCGCGGTTCTGGTCGTCCTTGAGCTGCTGCGACTCCTTTCTCACCTCTTCAATCTGGCGCGATACGGAGAGCTCTTCTCTTTGAATGTTTTGATATCCAGAACGTGCTGTAGCTAGATTCTCCTCAGCAAGTCTGCGAGCTTCACTGAAGTCAGTCGTCAGACGAGGCGCTCCCTTATACTGCTGTATTGTGGTTGTAGAGCTACCACCGCTACCACCACCGACGCTGAATAGACCATTCGAGACATAGCAGTTTGAGACGTTGTATGGGCGATTACGCATTATCTTATCAGCATCAGCACGTTCCTTGACGAGGATAGAGGATTCAGTGCGCGACTGGTTCACCAGTATGCATCTGACCTCTGGGAGTTCAAACTTCAGTACCCTGTCGATTGTGGTGAAGTCGTTTGAGGGTTCACCGTTGGAGAAATCGAATGTCTTCTCACCCATCTGAATGACACTGCTAGGCGCGCCGTGCTTCTTAAGTATTGTGAGGAGTTTCTTGCGATCCTGGAAATTTGTGCATGCGAATGCGTTGAGTGTATGACCGAGGACACTTTCGAGAACTCTGCCCCATTTGCCGTCGATGAGCTTAACGTATCTACCAAGTGGACCTATTGGTTTCTCATTCCACTGCTGTCTGTCAATTTCTCTGATGATATCTGGCATTTTAGGACCAAAGGCTGCCTGTCTGTTGTTCTGAGATGCCTTGATCTGATTGATCTCTTGCTGTGCTTGTTGGATGTTGCTTTCATAGCCGCTTCTCTGTCTCTTTAAGTCGGCGTACCTGTTCTGCATCTCCTCAATTCTGTTTCTCACTTCATCGAACTTCGCGACAGCCTCTTGCTCAATCTGGTTATGCACCTCAATCTGATCTTGGTATTCGTTCATCTTACGACGAGTCTCGTCATTCTGGGCGCTGTAGTCGATCTGAAGACGCTCATACTCGACCTGCTTCTGCGCTTCGTATTCAGTGATGTTCGATTGAATCTCGTTGGCGTAGTGGTTAACGTCCTGCTCATCCTTCCTGCTGTTTTGAAGTTTGTCTTTGAACGTCTTGATTTGCGCATTGATGGTCTCCTTCTCCTTCTTGAGCGCGGTGAATTGAGAATCCTCATCCATAGTCATAGACTCGTACTTCTGCACCTCTGTTTGTGATTCTTGTTGATCCATTTCAGCTTTCTGGAGGTGCTCTTCTATCGCGACCATTCTTTGTCTAGCTTTCTCGTACTCTTGCTCCTCCTTGGTGATATCTCTCTGCATCGCAGCGGGTACTGACCAAGCGAGCTCATTCTTGAATGCCAACAACTTCTGTTGCTGCTCTCTCGCCTGCGTTGCTTCTCTGTACTTTGAGTGAGCCCTATCAGCAGCTTCTCTGAGGACAGGCAGTCTTTCCTTCTTGCGTACAGTCGCGTCTCTTGCGTTCTGTATGTTCTCTGATATGACTTGGTATTCATCGGAGAGTTGCGTGAGCTGAGTGCCTTTCAAGAAGAATTCGTATTTCTCTTTGGCGTGACTGGCACTCAAGAACTGTCTCGCTTGATCTTGACTGAGGACGTTCATAGGGTTATCGACTTGAATCATGAAGTGATCACAGATGGCAGTCAGTTCTTGACGCGTCGTCGACACTGTTCTGCCACTTGAGCTCTTGATTTTGAGGGAGTTGCCGTTGTCCTTCATTGTGCGCTCAACTATGATAGTCTTCCCGTATACTGACGGCTTGTACGCCTCTGTGCCCTCATTCTTGAGTTTGAGGACGATTTGTGACTGACTAAGAGAAGTTGAGTGATATTCTCCGCGGAGGAACATACAACGTACGTCTGACCAGATTTGATGAAGTGCTTCAAGCTGCTGCCGCGGTTGGTCGCAGTAGCTCTTCCACCGAGTGCCAGAGTGATGGCTGTCAGGATGGCTGATTTACCAGAGCCGTTGTGACCGATGATGAAGTTGAGCTGAGGGCCCAAGTCGACTGAGCGGTGCGTTAGGAGAGAACGCCAATATCTACACCACTCACAAGCCAGATACTTGTGACACATAAAGTTGAACACTTCGACGTATTGGATAATTCCTGCGTCAGCGACGCTGCCTTTGGAGCGACCCTGCGTCTGCGTCTGCGCCTGCGTTTCTAGCTCCATCTGCGCGTCCTCCTCTTCCTCCACCAATTCATCTTCCTCCTCACCGTCATCCTGCCTCTGCTGCTTGTATGGAGGCTGTTGGGGAGATGAGTGAGTGGGAGTAATTTTGGCTGTATTTTTCGACCTACGCCCTCCTCCTCGTCCACGTAAGAATCATTCCGTGAAACGTTACGCTTCACCATCGTGATAATAAGGTGAGAAGACGCGTTGAGTGTTGACTTTGAGATGAGATAATCGAAAAGCAAAAAATAATTGGATAAGAATTTAAATAAGAATTTGGGCGAGTCACGTGGCTTGCTATATAGGGCTGCTCCATCTCCGCTGCTGCGATAGCTGGAGATATCTCAAAATGGTTCACAGCGTCGAGTGAGCGTAATTATAGTGGAGGAGACGTATTACATAGATGGTGTACAGTTCGGAATTACACGTGTTCTTTTCTCCCTCTCATCTCTCCATTTGAGCTCGTTCCGGGTCACGTCACTGCGATGGACGCTTATAGGCTCAGAGGGTACCATGAGGCTTTGCAAGTCCTGACAAACAGACAGTAGTGGTGAGTATGTTTGTATCCCATTCTTGTAGCTCACACAAGTCCTTCTAGCACTGCTTACTTGGGACTATGACGCGAGCAATGTTGTACAGCCACGAGAAAGTACCGCAAGATATTAGCATGGTATACTGTCTGTGGAGTTGCTATTGGCATCCTCTCACAGCGCCTACAAGGCGCTGTTACTTTGAATGTTCTAAAAGTGTATACTAAATGTAAAAATGCTTATCGAAACTAGGCCTGACGAAAGCTTTAGTGTGCCAAACATAACCATCATTATCATGTACCTCATTAGACTCCCCAAATAGCCTTCTCTAATGCCACCTTCACAACCGCCACTGAGACGCACATTCTGACCCACACAAACAGCAATACCGACGAGAAACAGTGGTACTTAAGGTTTTTAAAGGTGTGTTCATATAAAAGACCTAATTTACAATCGACTGACCCAGCAAAATCTCTCTTCAGAGGTCTTTGAGTGTGCGTGTGAAAGCGAGAAAATTTTAAACTTGTCTAAAACAACGCTAATCTGTTGTTTGAGATGGGTTTGAGGTGGGTTTGGATGCGCGAAGTGTATCCCAGTGCGCAGAAAAGTTGGAGATATTACCCTCGCCCAGCTCAGCTCGCTCGCTTGCCGCCATCCACCACCGTCACATGCGCTTTGCCGTCATAAACGCAGTGATGGGCTATAAGCCTAAGCCAAAGCGTATGGGTGAGACGCAGTGGGGTGCTATCCGGCACGACCGACTTCGCGAAGGAGATGGTACCAGACTACTCAGTACAAATAACCTGGACGAGCCAATGCAATTTCGCACATTGACAAACGTGAAGAGGTACACTAAACACATTGAGCTGCTCGAGGCTGATGCAGGAAACGTTCACCTTCATCTCCCCCTTTGCACGCCGTTTCCGGTCAGCGCTGACGGCGTCCAATTCCAGTCGACGGAGAGAGAGATACTCAGACTCACGTCAGACTTTGGATTGCTGTGGTCTCACGCTGCAGGGTCTCGGAACGATCTCCTCCCCATCCCAGATCGCTCGCTGCCCAACTACACGGCAGAAGACCTCTTCGCCCTGCATAATTCGCGCAACCACACCCGCCTCAGCCAAGACCAGATTGAGGCGCTCGCCACTGTCATTGGCGCTACTATTGGTGATGGTTGCTTATTGGCCAGCAGCAACGACAATCGTAATCTCGGCTGGAAGGGGCGGAAAGAGGATGACTTCGTCAGGTACAGGGCTACGCTTCGAACCCTAGGTATCGAGTACACCTACAGCGTCTCAGAAGCACCTAGTCCCGTCGACGGCAGGCCGTACAGGGAGTACCACCTCTACGTGGGTAGGAGGCAACGCCAGAACCGCCCGCTCCTTGACTACCTCACCAACATCTTTTCGGCCCATTACGAAGACCTAGCCAATACAGCCGTGTAAGCAGACTTTTGTTGTTTATGTGCTATACTTACAACGGCGTAGACCAGAAGGACTGGTCAGACCCAAGCTGTTCCCTATTTGGGTCATCCGTGGCGGGATGCACATAGCGAACGCAGCGCTGTACGGCCTCTATATCGCAGATGGAGTACGTGTTCGCTCGGTCATCATTTCTGGAGGCCGCGTGCTGAAATCGCAGCTGGAGATCCTTCTCCTCAATATGGGTAAATCCCCCACCCAATACCAGAGCTCCTCTGCAGGTGACAGGTACGCCATTTACAGCCGTGCAGCACGCTCAACGGGTACACTCAACATGGACGTCTTCCAAACCAAGTGGGCTAATGTGAACCATGCATATCTAGAGAATGTCAAGTTCACACTGAGAAAGTGCACCGTACTTGAATTCGATATCGACGCCAAGCTCATCCTTGTCGTTGCGGGCAATGAAGCATCCAGACCAGTCTTCGTTGGACACCTCAACCGCTCTGTCAAGCCAAAGGTTGTCTGGCGCAACGACATGGCTATTGGAAGGGAGCAGCGCATTAACCATAAGATTGGCCGTGAAATGGTACGCGATGTCAACGATGAGTTGCACATCGTCGACATCAAGCAAGCAGAGAGGCTGATCATCTTGCTGATCAAGATGGTGTTCAGTGGGTGTGAGAATCCAATACGATCCATGCTGACCTCACCAACAGATGCTCCTTCTGATCGCCAAAACCTGGATTTAGCTTCATTCCAACAGCTTTGCGAGGAGCCCGAGCAGATCATGCGTCTAGTGTATAATAAGGGTTACGACTATTACAAACTTTACAATCGTACCAAAGCCTTCGTTTCCAACACCTTGGTCGGGATGCTACGTGAGATTGGAGCACTACGCGGCAACGGCAATGCCTATGAAATGACGCCTAGTGCGTTCGCATGGGTGAGTCTCAATGCCTAATATGAAGAGCGACATTAACAATCAGCAGGATCCTGTCAAGTGGGCAGAGGAAGAGTCGAACGTTGCCTTTAAGGTCGAGGGCTACCCAGAGATGCTTATCAAATATCCTTGGGACCAGCACAATAGAACCGACGGGTATCGCTTCGCCATATACCTCATTCGTGGTCTCATCACCTTTCGTCGTGGTAATTTGGTGGTCAGATCGGACCACCGTGTTGCAGACGCCGTGCTTGAATCGTACGAGGATGCACTTACGGTCGAGCAACATTTCTGTCCACTCGGCTGCCCAAATACTTATAAGACTGTCAATTCAGTCCGCCAACACGTGCGTAGAAAGCACACCGGCCTTGCCACGCAGGTGCGCAACATTCGCAAGGCCAAGAGGGACAGAAAGACCTACAACTACAACAAGCAGTCCTATTACTACGGCTGATTGCTTCCCACCGCTTCAGTACTATTCCCAATAAATCTTATCTATCACCACTCAGCACATCTACGAAATACAAGGAAAAGGAACATATGCACAAAAAAAGCAAAAAAGAAATAAATCAAAACGCTTTCAATAGTTCTTCTTAGCTGCTGATTGTCTTTAAGCAGCACTATTTTCACTCACTTCTCTTAGCATGATTGTTTAAATATTGTACCAACTATACACATTCGTTTGACATATAAAGAATGAGAAATAAATGAAATAAGTCAGCAAATACAAGCTTAGATGTCGTCCTCCATATCGTCGACATCGATACCCTTCTTCTTGAGAGCCATACGCTCCTTCTTCTTCTTTCTCATCTCGGAAGCGTTCATACGAGCTTGCTTCTTCTCGCTGACGATCTTGTTTCCAAGAGCGTCGAACTTGTCTTCCTCGTCCTCCTTCTTCTCGATCTTGGTCTTACCTTGACCCTCGACCCTGTTCAAGATGTTAGAGATGAAATCGGTGAAAATTATCAACGCGCCAATTGTGTCCTGATGCTTCCAAATAGCCGTCCCTCTGAATTCTGTTAGTATATGTTATGTCCAGATATGCATCCTGCTCACCATCGCCCTGCGTCGCTGTCAGCACTTGTCATACCACAAAAAGCATCCCACTCACCAGACTTCGGAACAGATAGACTCAGAGAACTCTCTGTTGTGGGTGATGATCAAGACACCACCACCGAAGGTCTTGAGGGCCTCGATAAGTGCTGCGAGAGACTCTCTGTCGAGATAGTTGGTTGGCTCGTCAAGACAGATGACGTGTGGCTTTCTCCAGGTGGCGGCACCGAGGACGACCTTGACCTTTTGACCACCAGAGAGACCTGTGGGGTGTTAGATGGGGATGCTGCTGCGCAGCATCTGCACTTACCTCTCATGGTGTTGTGGGTGGTGAACTCAGACTCCAGACCAAAGTCCTCGAAGTGCTTCTCGATCTCCTTACGGACGAGTGGTCTCATCATACCGAGTCTCTGGGCCTCACGGGTGTCGACCTCCATGACCTTCTTCTCGAAACCTCTCTTGACAAGCTCGTCACGAGAGAACCACATGTTGTCGGCGGAGGACATGCCCTTGAAGCCACACTCGTACTCGTACGATTGCTTGAGCTTCTTACGACCGACAATCTCCTCAATGTAGCGCTTCTGGCCTTCGATGATGACGACGGAACCGTCCTTCATCTTCTGAGCCTCCTCCTCGGTGATTTGACGAGTCTCCTTCATCATCTCCTCCAAATCCTCACCGGTTTGGTATCTCCACAACATGTACTCGAGTGGAGTCTTGTCGAGGTGGTTGTCAATGTGGTGGAAAGCGTGTTGAGCGACGTAACCAATGACAAGGTTAGGGTGCTTCCAGACCTCACCAGAGATGTTTGGCTCGATATCACCAATCAAGAGCTTGACGAGGGTAGACTTACCAGCACCGTTTGGACCAAGGACGGCAACACGGGACGAGAGCGACACTTGCAACGTAATGTCGAAGAGTTGTTGCTTCTTGGCGGTTGGGTACTGGAAGTTGACCTTACGCATCTTCAAGAGAGACTTCTCCTTGGTCTTGACACCCTCAAGCATTGGTGGCTCTGGGATGTTGAAGTTGTACTCCTCGGAGGCAGCAATCTCGAAGAATGACTTGGCCTCTGGAACGAGTCTGGCGAAGTTCTCAAGGTTACCTGGGTAACGCTTGATCTTGAACTTGCTGAGGTAGATGACATCGGTGATGGTCTTGTTCAAGAACTCAGAGTCGTGGGAGACAATGATGGAGGTACAGTGGGTGAGGGAGGTGAGGTAGTCGATGATCCATTGAACGTTGAGAACATCCAAGTGGTTGGTTGGCTCATCGAGCAAGAGAATGTCAGCCTTGAAGAGGATGGCTCTGGCGAGAGCGAGCTTCATCTTCCAACCACCGGAGAGGGAACCGATGGACTCGTCTTGACGCTCGTCGGAGAAACCGACGGTGGCCAAACCTTGTCTGATCTCAGCCTCATCAGCGACAATACGCTTGTCAGCTTGAACGAATTGGAAGACAGTGGTGTCCTCTTCACTACCGTCAATGTCGTGCTCGACGTAGAAGGTACGGACTTCGTCTGGTGATGGGAAACCTTCAACTTGGCCGTTGACGATGGCTCTCATGAGGGTGGATTTACCAGTACCGTTTCTACCGAGCAAACCGTATCTGTGACCTCTCTTAAGACGGAGGGTAGCAGTGTTGAGGAGAATCTTAGCACCGTAGGCCAAAGAGAAGGTACAGTTACAGAGATCCTCACCCTCCTCTTCATCTGGGAAGACGTGCTCAACCTCGGCATCGTCGGCGGAGGTCTTTTGGAGCAACTCCTTGACAACAGCCTTAGCTTGAGTGAGCACGGAGGCTGGGTCAACAGCGTTGAGTTGAAGGGAGATGAGTTGGGTGAGAGCGGAGGTCCACTCGGTCTCCTCACCGCAACGAGCGTTGGAGAGCTCTTGTGCGAGACGAGCGATGTAAGCAACGAACACATCGTCAGCCTTGGCGAGGGAGTCACCGGTGTTCTTAAGACCAGCAACCAAAACATCAACAACGTGGTTCAAGTCGATGGTCTTGATTGGTGGGAGGTCGGTACCGTCAGATGAGTCTGGGAGGTTACCAACTTGACGGAGCTTCTTGATGGCGCGGTTGACAACAGAACGAGCTTCTGGGTCGGCGACGGTCTCCTCAATCTTGATCAAGCCTGGGAGAAGCTTTGGAAGGAAAGGACGAACGATACGCTCGTTGTCGACGAGGGTGGACATGTTGTCAATGATGACCGCGGTCTTACGACGGAGAGCGGTTTGACGCTCAGCGAGACCACGAGAGAGAAGAGGTTCCATAAGAGCGAGAGTTGGAGAGTCGACCTCTGAAACGAAAGTGGTAGCAGCCAAAACTTGGATGGTTGATGGAACCTTCTCAACAGGGTTGATAAGACATTCTTGAAGGGCAGGAATGAACTTTTCAATATCCTTGTTGTTGACCTGGGGATGTGTGTAAGTATAGAATTCTAACCCTCCAAAACCCCACTCACAAGAGAACAAATCTTCTTCAATGAAGAACGTGCAGCCTTCTTGACGTCTGACTTGGTGTCCCAGATAACCTCAGCAAGAACTGGCATACAATCCGGCATGAGACGTGCCATTTGGTCTGGGACAGACACGACGAGCTTGTTGAGAACGGCCAAACCACCAGTCTTGATTTGCCATTTACCTGCGGTTCTAATTTGTTCGAGGAGTGGTGGCAAAATGAAGGCGGTTGCCCAGTTGTTCATGACAGAGACAAAGTCTTCGACGGCCTTGACAGCCGAGTCTCTGACACCTTGTGACTTGTCTGCGAAAGCTTCCAACAGAGCACCGAAGACGTCGTGTTGGGTTGAAAGAAGAAGGTATGGTTCAACTGGGGTGAATTGACCACCAGCGACGATAGCGGAGATCAATTCAGCGGCGCCTTGTCTAGCGCCCTCGTTCTTCTTCTCGGACAAGCCACCAAGGATGGTCTCTGGGAGAGACAAAGTGGCAACTGCCGCAGGACCACCATCTTTGATGACCTTGACGACGGCTTCTTGAGCAGTCTTGCGAGCTGCTTGATCAGCGTTGAAAATTGCAGAAGTGTCCAACTGTCCCGGCGTAGGCATTTTCAGCGACTATCTCCTCGACGTTTTTGAAAGAAAGAAGGAATCCAGGAATCTTTGGATGATTCTTGATTGCGATAAATTTTAAAAATAAATTTAAAAAACGGGGAGAAGGGTAGTAGAATGAAAATATCCTTTAGTAGATACAATAAATTACCCAAGTCTAGAGATTGGACTAGATCTGATTCCTCGCCGCTTGGTAGCTTGGTGAGAGATAACAACAGTGGCGAGAAGACGAGGAATGAGGTGCAGCGGAGGCACAGAGACGCTTCACAGAATAAGGAAATGTGGATGAAGCACGCACACAGCATAAAGCGCAAATACCCGGATGGTTGGCAGCCAAAGAACAAGTTGAGCAGGGGAGCCATGATTGGTATCAAGGAGCTGCATGAGTTCAACAGCGTGGAGTTCAGCGTAGACAGCCTCAGCAAACGCTTCAAGAGGTCGCCAGAGAGCATACGGAGGATTCTCAAGAGCAAGTGGGTGCCGAGTGAGGAGAGGGCGAGCAAGCAGAACGAGAGGGTGGCTGAGAGGGCAGAGAGCAGGCGGAGTGGTGAGAGCCATTCAAGCGCACAAGACAGCAGCACCAACAACACCTCCAACACCTCCTTCAATTCCAATTTGAAGCAGATTGAATCGTATCTAAGGAATAAGAATGTATCGTAATCTACCTGTAATTTACCTGCATACCACTACCACTACCAATTGTAGTACGGAACAGGGTTGATGATCTTTGGTGACTCCCTCACAACGCCAGACGACCTCGTCTTGTTGAGCAACTTGTGCCACTTCTGTGACTTTTGCAGGGCTAATGGTGGAGAATGCGCGAGAATAACGTTCAGCTTAGAATGTGGATGCTGCTTTATACCGGTTCTCATCCTACCCTTAATATCCATCCTCTTATCTGGTGTACCTCTATTCACATAAGCTTCTTTCACCACGAGCTGGCTTCTATCGAGACCTTTGGCGACTGCGTGGTCTCTAGCGAGCACCAGCGTACTCTTTATCCTCCTCGACGCTCTCTTCTCGCTGAACTGCATCTGCAGAATAGCGTTATCGATTGGTTTGTTAGCGATTTGGTTGGCGAGGTTGTTGAGCTTCTTATGGCTTATTTTGAACCAAGCGGTGGAGTATTTGTGGTGTGTGTATTCCTTGTCGAGGATAGGGAGCTGCTTGGTCGTTGGCTGTATCAGAGAATCATCTGGCTTGGTCTCGACGGGCTTCTCGGACAGTTCAGGCTGCGCTTCGAGCTGCTTGCTGAACTTCTGCAGCTGCTGACTGAACCAAGGCAGTTTAAACGCTGAATTTCTATTGGTTGTTGAGAATTGGCGTATAAAGTACATGGCGGTGCGGGAACAAGAGATGTCGAGCAGCAACCACCATCATGGCCTTGTCGATTGGGAACATACTCTACATCTCTCTCCTCCTCACGAATTCCGTCGCTATTCTCAACCAGGAGAGATTTCTGAGGAAGCGTGGGTGCTGCAGACGGCGAGGCTGAGCACACGACTGACGGAGGTTTACAGTGAATTGGACAAGGACAGACAGCATTTATCAACAAGAAGATATAAAAACAAGGCTAATCAATTTAATAAACGCAGTGAGAACGCTGATGAGATGTGAGTGATACTCAACGACGACGACGACGAAGCTAAGAGCCACACAGTCCCACTCATCATCCTCAACTTGGTCGTCATCGTCTACGAATTGCTCCTCGGATAGCTGGGTAGTGCTTGTCGGCCAGGACAATGACCCAGTTGACCATTTATACAGTCTATGGGAGATAACCCAGCCTTTTCCTATACCTCAAGGTGTTGTACGCCGTCTATAACCATGCATACAGAGGCTTTGTAATTTCCTTGAGGTTTTGTTGTTAATTTGTCTGCTACCCTCAGTCTTCTCTTTTGAGCAGCGCTTAACGCCCCTTAACGTGGCTTAACACGCACTCACTTTAGTACGACTACCTCATTGGGAATCTCTCTAGGCTATCCACACCAGTAATACCCACTCAAGCAACGCTCAGCTGACACCGACACCCACCCACTCTTCAATACACGCGTCTGTCTTTCCTTTGTCTCATTCGTTCATGCTCCTCCTTGTGGCAATTGCCGTGATATTGGCAGCAACAGCATTCGCAGAGTCCACGCATCCTCCTTCAGATGTAATTATAGGCGTACCACCGCGTATTCCATTCAGTGGGTTTTATACACTCCCGCAACACTCAGCTAACGACGCATAGACGCGCCATTCCAATGGGGATACTCTCTCAATCAATCCAACAACAATCTCCTGCGATTCGACTACACCCTCGCTCGACTCATCGCTCCATCAGGTGAATCGCCCTCTCAGCAACCAAATGGCACTCTGGCGCGTATGTTTCCCGATAGAATAGACAGGAAGAGTACGCCGTACGAGTTCAAACTACCACCAGGCACTCAATCGCAGTCTTCTTATCGTAGCAGTAGTAGTAGCAGTGGTAGCAGTGGTAGCAGCAAAAGAGACTTGGATCTACCAAATGACGCAGCTTTATTACCCCGCTCAAGCAGCATTTACACGCTAGACTCACATCATAACGACACAAGCACACCTCTGTGCACCCTCACTTCGAATACTTCCACACCGTCTTACTACGAATGGCACAACGCCACAGAACCTGGCCATTGGACGGTCGAGGTGCAGTCTGTGATCCTGTATGGATCTGATGGCTACGAAGAGAGGGGTAACGAGACTTGCATATCCCCGCCATTCACCTACGAACGCATGCGAGCCAAGGTAGAATTTTCAGTCTCGACGCTCGACATTGATGAGATTGAGAATGATGAAGAAGAAAGCGAGGAGAATAGTGACGGGGATACCAACGATACCAATTCGAATACCATTTCCACATCTTCCACATCCACATACACACCCCAAACTAGCGCATCGGCTACCAAAGTCACTGTCACCTTTAGCCCTTCGCCGACAGGTAACATTATGGTGTCGGGCGCTGTGAGCAGAAATACAATTGCACGTACGAGTCTCGTGCTTTCAGTCATGGCTACACTATATCTTGTTCTCCTCAAGCAGCTCTAACTAATATCAACGAAAATTGGCATGTATTTATCCCATTGAATGAAATTTATAAAAGTACTACAAACTACTCAGCCAATCAGAATTACTTGATTTGGTTCGGTTCATTTGCTTTGGTCACGTGCTGCTTCGCGTCTCTGGATATTCATTCCTGGCGCTCTGACAAAATAAGAGATGGGGAATTGCATTTGAAAAGCATTTGATAGTGATATAAAGTACTTGTGAACATACTTATATAACCCACGCCTATAAAAATGCTATCGGTACTGTACCGAACGAATCACCAGCTAGTACACCAAGCAGACAGAAACTGTAAAGAAGCTAAATGATATCAGCATCGCATCCTCAAAACCTCTCACAACACCACTCTTCCCGCTCCATCGCCTCTTGTGATTCTACAGCGATGATCCCTAATCAGATAAGCCCTGTACAAGATCTACAGCGGCTAACAATCAACGACGGCGATGACGGCGACAGCGACGCTGCATCCACGTCCTCTTCTTCCTCCTCATCCTCATCCATACCGCGCTCGCTCGTCGTCCTCTATTCCACAGAGACGGGCAACGCACAAGACGTCGCAGAGCGTCTCGGCCGGGAAGCAGATCGGTGGCGATGGGATGTGGAGGTGATATCAGCAGAAGATTTCGAGCTTGTAGGTGTACATCCCTTTACAACACTTCATCTAACGCTACAATCAGTCCACACTCCTCACAGCACCACTCATCCTCTTCGTCGTATCTACGACTGGAAACGGCGAGCACAACGCCATGTTCCTCCCTCTCTGGAAGGAGCTCTTGAATAGCGCACTCCCGTCTACACTCCTCGATAGCCTCACGTACGGCGTCTTCGGTCTTGGTGACTCATCCTATACGCACTTCAACTACGCCGCCAAATCCCTCGATAGACGTCTCGAAAGCTTAGGCGCTCAGCGTCTCATACAGCGTGGAGATGGCGATGAGAGACATTACATGGGCGTCGATGGCGTATTCTTGCCTTGGAGTGGCGTCCTCTTTAATATCCTTGACGATCTTATGCCCCTGCCTCCTGGAACGAGCAGACTGCCCGACTCTTACCTCCCCATGCCCCGTTGCAGTATGCAGTTCGTAGCGACAGAGGACGAGGAGAGCGATAGGCGCGATAGCATTAGCAATAGTGATAGTATAGATAAGGATACATGCGCAGAAGCAGTGTTGCACACAAACGAGCTCGCTAGATCATCGCATACGCCACTATATGCATGCACGCTGCGCCGCAAGATACGCCTCACGGATACGTCATGGTGGCAAGACGTAGAGCACGTCGAGCTAGACGCGCCTTCTGAGCTAGACTATGAAGCTGGCGACATAGCAGTAGTGAAGCCCACGAATGAAGCCAGTGAGATAGACGATCTGATCCAAGTTCTTAATTGGCAAGACGTAGCAGACAAACCGTTAGTATTCACCAGTATTCGCAACCTACCTCGACCGCTCCATGCCCACACCATCACCAAGTCCCCCACCACCATCCGCCATCTCCTCACATACCACTTGTCACCATTCGCCGTACCCCGCACGAGTTTCTTCGAGTACTGCGCGCACTTCGCCAGCAACGACTTGGAGAGAGACAGACTACGCGAGTTCGTCAGCACGGATGGCGCCGACGACTTGTTCGAGTATTCAACACGCGTTAGACGCACATCTGCGGAAGTGTTGAAGGATTTCAAGAGCGTACATATCCCTACTGCCTACCTCTTAGACGTGTTTCCTCTCCTCCGGCCCCGCAAGTTCAGCATAGCGGGCGCGTCCAATGCTCGCGCTGGCAAGCACCAGAAGCGCTCTATTGAACTGTGCATCGCGCTCGTTAGATATAAAACTAAACTCGTGAAACCGCGCATAGGCATATGCAGCGCGTGGGTAGAACGCCTCCAGCAGGGCGATAAGGTCGACGTCGGTATTGAGAAGGGCACGCTGAGTTTGCAGAGGAGTGCAGTAGATAAGGATACTCCACTCATCCTCGTCGGACCGGGTACGGGTATCGCGCCTATGCGCGCACTAGTGCAGGAGAGATTTGGTATCAGGGAAGATGGGAGTGAGGTGAATGGACATACTCGCGAAAATGATACACCACCTCCCACTGCACTCTACTTCGGATGCCGGTGCACTGGTATGGACGAGCTCTACGCGGACGAGCTGAGGAATGTGCAGGGATTGCACTACAGAGTTGCGCACAGCCGAGACGATGAGGACGGAAACAAAGAGTACGTGCAGCACCTCATCCAAAAAGATGGAAAGAGGGTGTATGATTGGCTGGTGACTAGACAAGGATATCTCTTCATCAGCGGCAGCTCTGGCCAGATGCCCAAGGGCGTCAAGAAGGCCGTCGCGAGCGTCATTGAGAGGCTTGAGAATGTTAGCGAAGATGAAGCCAAAGAGAAGGTGAAGCATTTAGAGGATATTGGAAGAATTGTGGAGGAGTGTTGGTAGACTTGTTGTGTGATAGACGCGCGATAGCCTACAGCAACGGATTGTAATGTACATGCAATGCATTTGTTTAGCGAGTAGAGTATTTATACATGTGTTTGGTGCGTGAATGTGGTATGACAGAGCACATAAAGCTCTCAAGGATGATCTCAGGAAGATCTCATTAAGCTGTCACCACCTGCCCTCATTCACGCAGTCTTGATGGGTTGCGTGGAGCGTGTGCATGTGTCTGTTGAGCACCATTGGCGCCCCCCTCAACGCCGAATTTCGCCAATGTCCGGGCCGGGAAGGGGCTGTCACAAGTAGAGCAGCGTTGAGGTGGATGGCAGAAGACTGTGTACTGTGTCAGGAAGTCTGTTATTCGCTAAATACCCCACTTACTACTCAAACAGACAGAGCAAATGTAGGCAATGTCTACGATACGCTTGTGACAAAAACAAGCTGCTCGGAAGTCGACCTTGTCTGAACGTGGCTGTACTACATGCTTGCGCAGCTCGTGGTTTGGGAGAAATGCCATAATGAGGTATTGTATCAGACAGTCTGTCTGTGTGGCTTGAATGTAGTTGCCACCAGTGAGATGCGCTGCCTGTTGGAGGAAGATGGTATTGCAGTTGTATAGCTCACATACATCCACGACTATTTTGCCCTTCTGTGCTGCGAAGATTGAGTTCATGAGGCTGACGTAGTGGGACGGCACGTCGTCTGACGCGGCGAGGATGAGGATGCGGAAGGTGTTGGATGCGTCTGTGCCCTGATCGTTGATCTTGCGGTTGATGTGGCATAGGGACTGGGCTAGTGTGGTAGCCAGAGAAGAAGAAGAAGAAGAAGGAGAGCTGGTAGACTCAACAGCTTCCTTATCATAATAATCCTTCACTGCGTCTAAGAACACCTTACTGAGATCGTTGAAACCGCCGTCGTCTTCGTTGGTGTCGACCACGATTCGATTGTTGAGATGAATCGACGCAGAGTTGAGATCGGTGACGCAGAGATGGAGGTTGATGAAGACGAGCAATTGCTTACACGATTCGAGCGTTACATTTTTATTTTTCAAATCGACCACCAAACTGAGATGATTAGACGTCGTTGTCATCTCTTAACCGTTGACAACGACATTCGATGAAATTGGCAAGCATTTTGCTCGCTATTCTGAGCGCTGTGTATGCAGCCAGTATACTCAGTATAGATCTCGGTAGCGATTCACTCAAAATCGCGACAATCGGCAGTGGCCATCTTGACGTGGTCCTTGATAAAGACAGCTCACGCAAGCTGCAATCCACAGTAGGATTCAAGGGCGATGAGAGACTGTTCGGTAAGCAGGCGTTACAGAACAGCAACAAAAATCCAAAATCGAGCTATCCTCATCTCAAAATGCTCATCGGGAAGACAAGCCACGCTGACAGCACACAACGCTGGAAACACATTTGGGGCTCTGTCGACACCAGCGAGACTGATAGAGGCACTCTGCAGCTACACTCACCAAAAGATTCCTTCTCTATTGAAGAACTCCTCGCGATGCAGTTCCATTACGCTAGACAACTCGCTGAAATGCAATCGGGCGAGACCATTAAAGACGTCGTACTGACTGTGAGTCGTTGTATTATCCCCCTCACTCCTTTCCCCCTTCTAACTCCCGCGTTTAGCTTCCTCCTTACTTTTCCGTCTATGAGAGGCAGGCAGTGCTGGATGCAGTAAACCTCGCAGCTCTGCAACCACTCGCACTCATCAACGATGGCAGTGCAGTCGCAGTGAACTACGCCATGACGCGCCAATTCGATTCCACCCCGTCTTCTTATATCATCTACGACGCTGGCGCCTCCTCACTCAGTGCGACGCTCGTCGAGATATCATCCACCGCACCACCAAAGAAGCGTTTCGGCAATCAACAGAACACCACAAACATAGACGTCGTCGGAACAGCATATGACGACAGCGTTGGAGGTGTTGACCTCGATCACAAACTGCGCGATGTGCTTGCCGATGCATTCCAACAGCAACACCGTCTCGACAACTCATGGAGAAGCAATGCACGCGCTTGGAACAAGCTCCTTGTCGAAGCTGGTCGCGTCAAGCACATTCTCAGCGCCAACTCTGAATCTCAAGCTACAATCGAAGGTCTGTACGATGAGCTCGATTTCAAAACATTCGTCAGCAGAGACACCTTCAAGAGCGCTACCCAACAATACGAACAAAGATGGTCTCATCCTATCGCTCAAGTACTTGAGAAGACAGGCAGGAACATTGACAGCGTTGACGCAGTTATTCTCACTGGTGGCGCCTCTCGCATACCCGTCATTCAATCGCAAGTGAGAGACTACGTGGGTGATGGCAAGATTAGCACTTCGGTCAACGCAGACGAGAGCGCTGTCCTCGGCGCTGCATTCTACGGCGCCACTTTCAGCAAGTCTTTCAGAACTAAGCCACTCGTCGTCAAGGACGCGAGCGTCTTCACTATGGAGGTCGTCGGCGATGGCGTCAACAGTGTCTTGTGGAAAGAGGGCGAGTCTTTGCCTACGAACACCACCGTCAGCTTCGAACCTAAAGACGCAACGGTCATGGTGCAGTACACATCTGACTCAGTACCACAGTGGGTGGCATACTGCTTCGACCTCGCAACCCAACTCACACCCCTCACAGCGACCAACAAGCCCCATACATGCAAACCACCGTCACAGGCGTCGAAGAAGCCCTCAAGGAGATCAACCTCAGCTACCAAGAGGCAGTGGCTGCCAATGTCAGAGTGGAACTCAACGTCGAGCAGACTGCCTTCTCTCTTGTGTTCCCAGCCTCTGCTGAGCTGGTTGTGCCTGCGCCAGCATCTAGCGAGGGTCTCACTGGCAAGCTCAAAGAGTGGTTCAGCGGCTCTGCTAAGGAGGAGGAGGAGAATGGCACGGCGACTGAAGCAACTCAAACACCAGAGCAACAACCTCAGGAGAAGAGAATCAAGTTGGAGACCTCAAGTCTCCCTGCCTCGCTCCACCCAATGACCGTAGACGCCAAGGGTGCATCGATGGAGAAGCTGTTTGCATTGAATTACGCCGAGACTCTGAAATCGCTGCGCGAGGAATCCTTCAACGCATTTGAGAGTAAGCTTTATGTGTTAAAGGACGTGATGGCGAACGAGGAGGGCAAGTTCAGTGCTTTCCAGAACGCAACTCAACCGCATGAGAGGGAAGCGCTGCAGAAGCAGCATGCTGCCTCAATGGCGTGGTTAGAGGAAGAGGGATGGTCAGCCAGTCTTGAGCAGATACAAGAGGAGTCCAAAAAGATCATAGCTCTGGAGCAGCCCATCAAAGACAGAATCAAGAATGTGCAAGTAAAGGGCGATGCATTGAATGACCTTCAAAGGGCTTTGTTTGCTGGAAGGACCTTCTTACAACAGGCGAGAAAGAACCTGACGACGACGGATGAGTCGAGGTATACGTTCAAGGAAGTGGACGAGTTCGAAGCACACCTTTTCCAGACGGAGAACTGGTTGAGGCCGTTGATGCGCAAGGACGAGCAAGCTATGCCATGGGAGGAGGGTGCGTACACTGCCACAGAGTTGGAGAACGCCGGTCGGAGCGTTCAGGAATACTTTATGGAGTTGACCAATAGGAAGCCCGTTAAGAAGACGAGCGAGAGCGCGTCAACGAGTGCAACCGAAACAGCTGAATCAGCTGAGTCAACTAGCGCATCCGCTTCTGCTACCTCCGCGACCTCGGAAAGTGCCCACACTACAAGTACCCCAGAAAGCAAGTCAACGGAGACGTCGACGTCAGAAGCCGGGCATCATACACATGACGAACTTTAGATAAAAGGACGTATAAAGAAAGGTACATTTTCATAGTAATAGTTTCATAAATGCATTTCTAAACATAGTGGATTGGCTCGGAATGTTTGACTGTTATCACTTGACTTGGCGGGTGCACCTGATACCGCAGCTGGGTGGAATGAGGGTTTTAGAGGAATTTAAAAAGCTTTATAAGATTGTACACCGTTTAACACCCCAGATCCAAAAATCCGAATTGGTTGGGGAACGTGTGATCTTAGCGGATTCAATGCCTGCGTTTTCGTTTCCGAGTCTCTTGAACTTCAACTATCAACACGTAAATTAATAAAATGACTCTTGTGAGGAAATAAATAAGCGTAAATCAATATTCTAACGCCTACACAGATCAAAGCAGCAATCTGTGGTGCCGGCGGTGGAATTGGCCAGCCATTGTCTCTGTTGACCGGTGAGATTTGAAGCGTTTCCAAGCACCGAGACTAACACACCCAAACAGCTCAAAACCCACACATCGGCGAAGTCTCTCTCTTCGATGTCGCTCCATCTGTATTCGGTGTCAGTCTCGCTGCGTTTCCGACGTTACCCCACTCATTCCATTTTTGCAGGTCGCAGCCGATTTGTCGCACTTGGACGGCACAGCCGTTGTCAAGGGCTACACCAAGGACAACGACGGCTTGAAGCACGCGCTCAGCGGTGCACAAATCGTCATCATCCCAGCAGGTGTGCCACGCAAGCCAGGCATGACCCGTGACGACCTCTTCAAGATCAACGCATCCATCTGCCGTGACTTGGCTACCGGTATCGCTGATTACGCCCCAGACGCTATCATTGGTGTTGTTTCAAACCCAGTCAACTCAACCGTCCCTGTCTTCGTAGAGACCCTCAAGGCTAAGGGCGTCTTCAACCCTCGCAAGGTCTTCGGTGTCACCACCCTCGATATCGTCAGAGCTAGCAAGTTCGTCGCTGAAGTCGTCGGTAAGCCAAACGATGCCCCTCAATACACCATTCCCGTCATCGGCGGTCACTCCGGCAAGACCATCATCCCTGTCATTAGCCAATCCAAGCCAAGCGTAGACATCTCAGGCGAGACTCTGTCCACCCTCGTCAACAGAATTCAATTCGGTGGTGACGAAGTCGTCAAGGCTAAGGACGGCGCTGGCTCAGCTACCCTCTCCATGGCTTACGCTGGCTCCAAGTTCCTCAACGCCGTCCTCGACTCGGTCTACGGCGGTAAGAGCAACGTCATCCAATCTTACGTCTACCTCCCTGAATTGCCAGGTGGTGATGCCATCAAGAGCGAGATCGGCAAGGACGTCGCTTACTTCTCTGTCTCTGTTCAACTCGGCAAGCAAGGTGTCGAAAAGGTCTTGCCTGTTGGTCCACTCAGCGACTACGAGAAGGGTCTCCTCCAAGAAGCTCTCCCAGAATTGGACGCTTCTATCGTCAAGGGTGTTGGTTTCGGAAAGAGCTCTCTCTAAATTAGCCACTAGATAACAAGAGGCATTGTGTTACGACGAGTTTGTAATGTTAATGAGGAAATGAATTGAATCAAGCATGAAGAATGTGGTGTGCAAGTAGTGCAAAAGTAGTGCATTAGTTGTGCATTTATCGCGCAATAAACAATAATTTAGTCTAGTGTGTCTATCGTAAGTTCTCTAGCAATGTAGTCTATAGCCTCAAAATCTAGAACCCATACGCTTCCACTTGGTGGTGTTTAAAGTCCCTGAAGGAGTCATCCTTTTCTGTGATGAGGTGTCTGTCTATGAAAGGGTTTCTGAACATGCCATCTGCATCGTACTTGTTGAGCACATCCATGAATTTTGGCAAGTCTCTATACTTTTGTCCTACCTCTTGAGGTGTCTGAGTTGAATGCTTCGCCCAATGCGCTCTACCGCCATATTTGCGTAGGATATCCTCGAAAGTTCTAAAAATCCTTCTATACCTGACTCTGCAATTGTATGGCTTGTACTTGATGAGACCGATCCACATGAAATGGGATTCATCTTTGTGTGCAGTGTGTGAATTAGCAGGTGAGAGGAAAATATCGTCAGCTTTTGATATACGTATCTCGAGAGGGAAATCTACATCATTCTCATTGACCAACCAGTCATTCAAATCTAGAAGACATTGGTAAGCACCTGACATAGGCACCGCCCATTCGGTCGTGTACTGCAAAAGACCGCAATCCATATTAAAGACGTTATACGACTTATCTATGCGCTGCTGGTGTGTGCTGAACAGATACCTCCACGCGAGGTTGCTGACGAGGGGAGCGATACCTGGGATGTATTTCTTGATGAGGAGGAGTGGTTGCAGCAGATAGCTGAAGATAGTAGCAGATAATGAGAAAGATGGTTTCTGAATGCGTTTCTCGAATGATTTATACGACTGCATCAGACTTATACCGCGAGCTTGAGGAATCCAGAACGCTTTCACATACGGCGCAGCTTGCCACCGATCGAGCCAAGCGGAAGAAGAGCTGGTGTATTCCGCGAAAGACATAGGCATCGTGATCTCATGTAAGTTGAATTTCTCCTCTACGTCCATCGTCACACTTAACATGACGCCAGTAGCACCGAGTGAGCAGAGTGAAGCGTTGAATAAGTCGGCGTGCTGCTCACGAGAGCATAGCACGATATCGCCAGATGAGAGGAGGAGTGAGAGTGAGCGCACGTATGAAGACATGGATCGGTGATTGTAGCCGCTACCATGCGTGGCTGTAGCGAGGCATCCACCTATAGTCTGGTCGCTGATTGAGCCGAGGATTGGGATAGCCAAGCCATTCTTGTCGAGTGCCTCATTCATGTCTTTGAGAAGGGTACCTGATTGTACAGTTACCGTGCGCGATTCTTTGTCAATCTGGACGTTGGTTAGAGTTGTTGGTTTTGAGTTATATGTTATGCTCACCTCCTCTATACTGTTCATTCTCGTCATTATCACCACCCATTCATCGCAACAGGCGAGATCGGAGGGAGAGTGCCACACGCCCATGGCTCTAACTCTTACGCTACTTCTACGAGCAGCTTCAATGATAAATTGTAAGTCAGTAACGCTGCTAGGCGTATAAATGCGTTCTGGAGTGGCGACAAAGGTTTTTGCCCAGTTGTTGAGTGTGTTGGTTGATTGTAATACGCTGATTCTGTCATTGATCTCGGTATCTGAAATATCCTCAATTCTGCCCATTTTCCCTGTAAATTATAGATTACGTTTGTGATTGATAACTAGAGAGAGAAGATCGGTGCTTTTCTCGGGATTTGAATGGATTGCGTGATGGAAATGGAAATAGGGTTAAGTGATGGAATAATTAATAGAGACGGTTAATAGACGTCTTCTATTGACCGTTGCTATTACCGAATTTGCACTCTTTATCACCGACTATCATGGGTGAGCGAAGTGCTATAGATTCAATAGAAGCGGTGACTGATTTATACTTTTAAGCACCCCAGAGAACTGCTCCACTTAGCCCAGAAGCACTGGCTCGACAACGGCGCAAAGTAACCGCATACCATGCTCATATCCAGCCAATTCTCAAGGCTACGAAGGAGACGCATCATAAGCTAGTACCGTATCATATCAGATTCCAGATCTGCAACGAGGCCTGGAGAGAGAGATTGACGCAGATGATGCGTTGGTATAAGGATTCGCACAAGACGACTGCAGAGATACAGCAGATCACTTGGGATGATATACAGCTCGATTATGATGGCTATATACGCGATCTTAGACGCCGTCTTGATGATTACGCGCACAAAGTACAAGAATTCATTCCTCATACCCCGATTGAAGAGGATGATGGTTTGACGCTGCAGGATAACAATTACCAGGCTCATATGGCTCAAATAATCGATAGACTGAACAAAGAGCAGCCACTTACGCCATTCGAGAAGAAACACAATCTGGCGAATGAGTTGTGGGAAGTGCGGAAGTGGGTCAGGAGCGAGAAATTCATCAAGCAGGCACAAGACAATGAGAGGCAGAGACAGGCGAGTCTTGGGGTACAGACACGCTTCAAAGGTGGTATAAGGGCTTTGGAGAAGCAAGCGCAGAAGGAGAGTAGAGGTGGTGATTGGTGATGTATTTGGTGTATTATAGACTGTATTCATAGCTGTGTTTTTGTATTTTCATTCGTACTCCCTCCTCCACACTCTCCGATGCTGCTTCCTTCTTGCGGAGGTACCTCGATGACTGAGTAATGCGTGAGTCTTGATAATTGACTTACAAAGGCAAGTCACGCTCACACTACCCAGCCAAGCAAAAGAAGGAGACTATTCGCAAGCTATCGCCGTACAACTTGTTCATGAAGAGCGTGCTGCAATCACTCAAGCAGAGCCACGGCACAGTCAGCTACGGCCACCGCTTCAAAGCAGCTGCTCATCTCTGGACGCAGCGATTAGAATTGACTGCGAATGATATCGCTGCTAAGACCAACTGCGTTGCTTCAAAGATACCGAAATCGTTGCTACAGCAGAAAGCGTGGGAGGGTTCACAGAGGGATATGCAAGCGATACTAGAGGAGCTGGGACGAGCAGCAGTTAAAAATGCTCGCATTGAAGCAGAAGCTGGCGATACAGAAGCTGACGTTTCGAGAGCCACGACAGAGTACAATCGTCATATGCAGCACACGCTGGCCAGACTTAAGGTAGAGCATCCAGAGCAGCCTTACCAAGCACGCTTTAAGCTCGCCGCTAGTCTGTGGCAGCAGGATAAGAAGCAGAAGCAGAATAAGAACAAGGACAAAGTGGTCGATAAGCCACTGTATACCAATCAAAGCATGTCCATCACTTCCAAGCAGAGCTACTCGCTTGAGGATAACGATTTCCTTCTCCAAGGACCGTCTTCGTCGATGCACCAGCAGAGGATACCAATGGGATTTTACACGGGTGAAATGACCTCATTAGAGGATGAACACACGGTGTATCCATTCGAGTTGCAAGGGGTGCAAGGGGTACAAGCTGTACAGCCATTGCAGCCACTTGAGTCACTCCAGCCACTTCAACCACTTCAACCACTCCCAACATTCCCAACCCTTTCAACGCTCCCAACGCTTCCAATTCTACCGCCTACAGATAACGATAACATATTCCATCCCCAAGAATACTTTTATGACCTGTAAATACGCGTAGACGCGTCTGTATATACCTTGTTATCTTACTATCTTTATGCGCGTCACTATAAATGAATGGAGAGCATTCAGCCACTGGAAATGGAACGGCTGCGATACAGACGACCTCTGTGGCATATGCCAGAACTATTTAGACAACTCGTGCCCGAATTGCAGCCTTCCTGGCGATGACTGCCCGCTGAGTGAGCAAAATGCCTTGAAATAAACCAGTCTGATGGATTCAAAGTATGGGGCAAATGCAACCACAGCTTCCACATGCACTGTATCCTCAAATGGCTCTCATTGGAATCCAGCAAGGGACAGTGCCCGATGGACAGACAAACCTGGGGTGAGTGGGAGGAGAGTACGCGAGAGATGAAATAGCTAACGATACTCCTAGAAACCCAGTAACCACGCATCTCTGAAAATCCCGGCCAAATTCCCAAATTCTTCTTTGTACTTGTACCCCCATGAGCATAACCACCAGCGAGAGCAAGAGCTTCGTCTCTGCTCAATCGCAGCCACGGCGCCATCAATCACTGTACATAAATCTAGACTACGATGCCAAATTCGTGCGCACTCGCTCCCAACTGATCCCAGATCTCGAACGACAGTCAAAAGATATCGATATACAAGTAGAGAGGAAGAGATTGCGTAATTTGAATAGGAAGGAATTCCCAACCGCTGAGCCATTCTCATCTTTCAAAGCTTTGGATAGCCCAAGATCGTCGACGCTGCGCTCAGACAGGCTGATACCCATAAAATCACATCATCACAGACAGCGCAGTATGAGTGATACGCAGTCCCATAATAGCATCATCTACAGACTCAATAACGTTAAACCCATTTCAACGGAAGATTTGATGTTGAGGATTAAACCGAAATCCATTTCTACAGACGATATCATTTACTCCTCTTTGAAGAGTAACAGCGCTCTCGATGATACTCCAGCTGATGCTGATACCACTACTCAAAGAAATATCAACGACAGCGCTGATTTCAGACACGATATCCTCTACCAGGCTATCAATGCCAGCTTCGGGGACACTACACCGACCAACAAGAAGTCACGCTCGTTCCTTAATACAGACCCATCAAAGTCATTTGGAACTCCTAGTCCAATGAGGTGAGAAGGATGTTTCTAGTATGCAACTCCAGAAACTCACAAATCACTCAACAGACAACGCACTAAATCATCTTCTGCTGCTTTCTCGCCTCCAGAACCAGCTCGTCGCAAGTCTTCTCTATCCCTCACGCGCGCCAAGTCCTCTCAAAACCTCAACGACAACAAACTGGGCGTACATGTTTCGCACCTCGATATACCAGTAGGCATTGGATTGGGTATGGACGTCACAAAGTCTACAGCGCCAAACCCTCTGCCCGTCTCGAGTCATACCACCGCATACCAGAAACGTACGTCGACCATCCGCAAGTCCCTGTCCACGCCGCTGCTGAGTGAGCAAGACAACGACGTACTCGACACACCGCCGCCGCTGCCAATGAAGGATGACAAGGTGAACGGTGACGACGGGAAGTCGAAGTCGAAGTCGCAGTCGAAGCCACAAGCGCACTCGCATTCTCAATCACAGTCTCAATCTCACTCCCATTCAATCACAGTCTCTCATTCTCGCCATCACTCTCGCACACGAGCACAAACACCAACTCAAGCCAAGTCCCAGCCACCACCTCTGCCGCCTCAGCGCACTATCTCCAACCACGCCTCTATACCCAACCTCAGATCAGCAGCCATCGAGCGTCGCAACAAACCACCGGCACTGGAC
The DNA here is from genome assembly GCA_004918325.1 of Wallemia hederae. Classification (NCBI taxonomy): domain Eukaryota; kingdom Fungi; phylum Basidiomycota; class Wallemiomycetes; order Wallemiales; family Wallemiaceae; genus Wallemia; species Wallemia hederae. The sequence goes on from SPNW01000024.1 coordinate 119,215, forward strand.
TTGTCGCAGACTCAGTCAACGCACAAGCTCGTCGATAGCAGGGTGGGCGGGAGCGGGGGTACGCATGAGGGTGGCCATACTCGATCGAACAAGTCACAATCGCAGTCACAGTCGCAGTCTCAGTCGCAGTCTCAACAGGACTCCAACTTGCTCTCCCCTGATACGCACATCTACTCTAATAAGTCGACCAAGGCATCATCTACAAAGCAACCACAGCAGCAGCAGCAGCAGCAGCCACCGCAGCTATCAACGCACCCTTCCACGTCATGGGCTACTGGCATATCCTCAGAAACATACTTCGCTAGACCCTCAGCACCGAACCAGCTAATGAGTGGACTGAAGAGCAAGTTAAAGGATATACCCAAACTGACTCGGATGCGATCAGAAACCTTGCCGTCGCCGTCGCCATCCACCCCCAACTCCTTCGATCCGATACAAGCGAACGCAGTAGGAGTCGCAGTGTATGGATACGGCGGTGGGTATGGTGGTGGTGGATATGGATATGGATACGGCGGTGCAAGTGGTGGTAGTGGCGGTGGACAGAAGTCACCAAAACCTTTCAAACAACGTCCAGCTTCGTCACCCACTTTTCCAGCTAGTTCAGACAGCGGCGGTAACGGATACTCTGTCGCTAGACTCAAAGGCATGCTGGAACAACATGTAGCGCAGGAGCGCAACATGTGGCATTCTATTGCTCATAACTCTAATACTAAAAACTCATCTCCAAATAACACGCACTATACGCAGTCGCAGTAGCAATTTTCTCATCACTTGGTTATCACTTTTCATTTCTTTTTTTCTTGGACATACTATGATTTATAAATATACCTTGTACAGACATAATACAAACTAGATTTATTCAGCTAGCTAACTATTCAATTACAACAGTGCTGATAGTGAACTTGTCTATCACAGCTAAGATGGGATCGCTGAACGACTTTGAGTGCTTGACAGTGAGTCGTTCAAGTTTGGGGAGCTTACGGAGCAGCTCCTCTGCTAAGAGGGTGGAAGGATGGTACTTGAAGCTTTCGTGAAGGTCGTATCGAGGGAAGTGGGAGAAATCTTCGATGGGCTCATTAGGGTCGAGAGGCTGAGGCCTATTGTTGAAATTATTCGTGGGTTCGTATTCACAATCCGTGATAGTTAGCTCTGAGACGTTATCGAGGAGTTTGGTGGAGTACAGCAGCGGGAACCCGAATGTACATCCGTGAATAGAGATCCTTTGAAGTTCTTCCGACTTGACCATACCTAGAAACCAGCTCAGGTTGCCAACATTATCGAATGTCGCCGTGCGCAGTTTATCCATATAGAGCTGGTTCACACGGTGTCGATTGTCACGGAAGTGCTTGCGTGTAGCTGGGTCCATTATGAAACTACTGTTTTTCATCACAATGTTCTTGAGATTGGTACATTCAACTAAATAGCTGAATGTAATGGAAGATCGCTTCTGAGCTGCCTTTTTGGCTTGTTTGTCTTGGTCTTTATGCTTACGTTCGCTGCTCGGTCGTGTGATTACGGCATCCTGTACCTTGTCGTTCTGCTTGCGTTCGCTGCTCGATCGTGTGTCTACGGCATCCTGTACCTTATCGTTCTGCCTGCGTTCGCTGCTCGATCGTGTGATCACGGCATCCTGTGCCTTACCCTTATCTTCATCCTCTTCTTCATACTCCCGCTCCTCGCCCTCCATGTAGAGATTGCTAGGCAGTGCACAAATGACAGAGTCAGCGTCTCCGCGGAGTCTCCAATTGTAGAGCTCCAAGTCGCTTTCAAATGTAGCCAAATGAAAAACTTCCGCTTCATTCTGACCGATGAGTTTTGAATAATTGCGAATCCTAAGCGTCTTAGCAGTGATACCAAATAAGGACTCCGTGAGAGTCATGATGAAGCCCTTCTTCTCGCTATTGAATGGACCACCGTAGTAATCGATCTCGATGGCATTGAATGGATGAGTGGACGTTTCATGTGAGCGTGCAATTTCGAGAAGACAGTAAAAAAAGCTTCTGAGAAATATCCTCTTGTATTTCAGAATTGAGATTTGGATATTGCGGATGTTCCCACATCGGGACAGGTGGCGGCTGAGGCGTGATCTGAGTGAGCTGATGAGGGATTCCTCGCTGCTGCATGGACCGATATCTTGATCGGATATGGAGAATGTGTTGTTGTACACGTAGTTGCTCTTAATGGCCCTGTACCATGCTCGATTCACTAGTTTGGCACTATATGGCGCTTCCTTGCCATTCGCTTCGTGGCAGAGGAAATCGAAAATGATCTCGATCAGCTCATTCGGTAGTACACTCAGTGGATCCTTGTACGGCTTGGAATACGGCTGCAGAGGTGTAGCCTCGCCATCCTGTCATCACCAAAGTGAGCAGGCGTCTGTAGAATATCTGTCCTACACTCACACCCATATCCCTCTCCCTCTCCCGCTTCACATCCTCCCTCGCTGCTCGTTTCGGGTTCTTACGCGTGTCGAGCCCCGATGTGCTCATCGATGTAGCGGACTAAGAGGCGCGCGACGGTGTTTACTGGAATGTATGTGCAATTTATGTATGGTTTTTATTATATACACACTTTCTTGTCATCCGCCTTCATAGAACACGCTTTATCGACTAGCAACAAAATGACATAATAATTCATCAATCTTCATAAAACACTAATCACAAAAGGAGCATTTTAGGGCTCTAAAGGACCTTCTCAGCGCCATCCTCCGCCAGGATAACCTCCGCCAGGATATCCACCGCCATGCCCATGCCCATGTCCATGGCCGTGTCCGTATCCTTGTTGCGGATATCCGCCATAAGGAGGGCTCTGCATCGGCATTGGCGGTGGGCTGTACATGCCTGGGCCAGCAGCGTGAGGCATATGCGGCATGTGCGCACCAGGCATGCCCATCGGTGGTGGTGGTGGCGACGACATACCCATCGGCATGTTCATAGGTGGTGGGGGTGCATACACGCCCGGTCCCGGCATATATCCTGGGTCAGGCATAGGCGGTGGTTCCGAGTAAGGCTGGTATGGCGTGTTGCGACCAGGTGGTGTAGGTGGACGCGTTACGCGTCTGCCGCCGTAATCAGCTTGCGGGAAACCTGGAGAAGCGTGCGAGGTATGCGAGTGACCATGAGACTGTGGTTGCTGGTATGGTGATGGCGACGCATGTGATGGTGTCGGTCTCGAGTGACTAGGCGATGGTGGTGGCTGTTTGCTGTTCCCCTTGTTGTCATTCTTGAGGGCGTTGATGCCTAGATTGGCCATCGAACTGAGGAGCGAGTTCTTGCCTCCGTTACCGCCGCTATCACCGCCGTACCCTCCACCATTGCTGTGTCCACCGCTGTCGTGCCCACTCGCATTCGTGTTCGCTAGTCCCCACAGCCCTCCGCTTGTCAGTGGGTTCATGCCTTCTTGTGTTTGCACATGAGGGTCGTGCACTGATTGCACATGCGAGTGCACCTTGTTACTTTGATCTTTGCAGCTCTCCTTAGACAGTCCACGCTCGATCTGATCAATCTTAGGACCTTGCGCTTTCACCCACTTGCGCATAAATTCGCCCATCTCACTTTGGATTTTGCTCTTTCCGTCTGCAAAGTATGGATGGTGGATGGCTTCCAAGATCTCACTGATGACGTCGTCTGGATTGCTGTTGTTGCCCCATGCCTCTACCAGCTTCTTGGTGGAGTTGACGACGATGATCATGGCCAGGTTTCCGCATGGGTTGTTGAGCAGATGGTCGAAGTGGTCTTTGGAGAGACCTGAGTGGGTTGGGTCCGAGCAATTTGGATCGTTGTACACTTCAAGCTGATCTTTGGTAGACAGAAGCTCTTCTGATCCTTTACCGATAGAATCCTTGGCTTGTTTGATCAGAGGCGCCATGAATGGTTCCAGAGTGGAGTAGATGAACACAGCAATCGAGTTTGAGATCTTGTCAACCAACGACGACAATCCTGGTATCTTGTCGATGGTCACCTCGATCGTCTTGGACACTCTGTCGCGGAATGAAAGGATCTTCCACAAAGTCGCGTACATCTCTTGAGGCGACATCTGATCTGGTGATCTTGAGCTGGAGCTGAGATTGGAGACGTCCTCGAAGTCTCTGTTAAGCGAGCGCTGTCCACCGCCGCCGTCTGACATGCCTCTTGACTTGACTTTGGAGGAGTATCCGTCGAGCTGGAAGATGAGATCTCTGAGGGTATCAGCGGCAGAGCTGCCTCCACTGCCAGGCTGACCGCGTGATTTTGCAGTAGAACGCTTGATTTCATCGTTGAGGTCGGATACGGACGCGGAAGTGAGGTGGTCACCAGCCTCGCCGAGGACACTAGCTATTTAGGCTGAGCTGGAACGTCTTATACACAAACACAACCTACCCATGAAATCCATACCACCGAAAGTACCCGTAACGATTGGTGGTACATGCTCACCGCCCGGAGCGCGTATTCTGACGTTATCGCCGACGTGAGGGAACACTTTTGTGTAGCCGAGCTTATAGAGGTAGATCTCAGCGAAGTTGGAGTGAGCTGGGAAGTCAGCGAGGGTGTGCATGGAGGTACCGAGCCATCTGAACGCTTCATGCTCATCGCTGCTATTCTTGCTGTTCTTGTAACGTCTGCCGAACTCGATACAATGATGGAGACGTTCACGGATGAGAGCGGTTGAAGTCTTACACACGCGATCATTAGCGATGTAGTTCTTCATGCCCGTGTTGGGATCAATTTCGAGCTCGATCTGCTGCACTGGGGGTCTCAGACGAGGATCGTATCGTTGAGCGTCGTCGGGGTATCCTGTGAAACAACTTTAATACGCTGTGCCTTGAAATGCTACCACTAACCAACCTTTTGGATTATCGATGTGCTCGATGGGTAAGTAGACGCCTAATCTTTCGTCTGTTACTTCAAACTCCTGCGTCGCGTATCCGAATGCTAGGAAACTCATCACCATTACTACGTTGAGGATAGTCTGCTTGTCCACCTTGGATAAAGCGGCGGTATCCATGGCCTGGGAATAATCGCGGAGGAAGTCGTAGAAGTAGATACGCTTCACGTCCAAGCTACTGAACTTTGAGCTTGTGACTTTGGCTAGGATACCGCCGGCCGCTTTCTTGTATAAATCACCGATGGCATCCATGATATCGCCATGCCTAAACGCTTTTCCTTCCACGCTCGCGTACGATGGGCTGAATTGAATGAGAAGAGTGGATAGCGGTGAGCGGAGACTGACATATTTCCAGCGCCGAATGCCTGGACTGATGGAATGAATGCTACGATAAGCAGCAGCAACAACAAAGTGTATTTTGTTTTCATTGATGATGGAGGTGAAGAAACAAGACCGAGCAGTGACTTCATCGCCAAGTCGTATGACTATTTTCACGTACAAGCACAGCATTGGCGTGTCTTTACAGCGTACACAGCCAACTCGCTCATCCAAACAAAGTTGTCTTGGTTATTCTCATACATGCATTAACAGTTTTAAAGCGCTTGCTTGAAGAAGCTGGTCAGACGCTCGTACGCTTCAATGTACACCTTCTTAGTCTCCTCATCCTGGAGATCAGCTCTGGCAGCAGCGAAGCCGTGAAGAGCCTTCTCAGTGTTAAAGTGGTGATACGCGTTCTTGTCTTTGAAGACATTAGAGGACAAGATATCGATAACCTTCTTGACCTCATTAGCGTCCTCGTCCTTAGATGGGAAGAACCCGATTGGTGTCTTGACCTTCTCTACCACGTTGGCGTCGAGCATGGCTGGGTGGAGAGTAGCCACAGCATCGAACAACTTAGCATCCTGGGTAGACGCGTTAAGAGCGATAGCAGCTCCCCAGCAGAATCCAACAAGACCAAGCTTCTCGTGCTTACCGCGCAACTCATTGCTCACGCTGAGAAGCTCTGGGATGCGTGCAGGTGGTGCTGCTACAGTAGCGAAGAATTGACCGAGCTCTTTCTGCTCTTGCTCGTTTGAAGGTGGGAATTTCTCCAATGGGTATGGCTTGCCACGGAAGAAGTCTGGGAACACCACTCTGTAGCCCTTGTCTGCGAGGATATCCGCACCTTGCAGCGTTTGGTTGAAGTAGCCGAAAATATCATAAATACCAACGAGAACAGTCTTTGCGTCGGCTGGTCCTACGACGTACGCCTGGAGTGTGCGTCGTTAGCCATACACAGCTTGCTTATGACCTCACTCACCTTGTCAAAGTGGCCAATCTTCTCGTACGAGCCTTTTGGTTTGTAGTTGGTTTGGTCGATAACTGGTGGAATTGAGCAGCAAGCGGAAGACATTTTGATTTCTGTAGATGATAGTCAAGAAGCAAGGCGCTTTCCCGACGGTTCAGTGGATAAATTTGATGACGTCAGCGCGGTGAGCAGAGCTGAAGGTGAGGAAGAAGATATTTTCCAAAGTTAAAGGCAACGTGAGTAGGCTAATTACTGTTTTCCCGTGCATCGCTCCCATGACCCTCTCAACCCACGCCCAGCTGACCAATCAGAGGAGACTGATTCAACGCTACCGATGGCGCTACAAATAAGCTGAATCAGGAGGTCACGAACGAACGAATACAAGCCGAATAATGTCTCAAGTAACTTAGCACATGCCGTATTAAATATGCATAATTACATAATTCAAATTTAATTTAAACATTCCTCACCTTCATAAGGTTTGGCAGGTTTTGGATCCTAAATTACTCCTTCGCCAACCAAGACCAAGACAGCGAGCGATAAAATGTGCGACACTGAGCATCTCGCTGTACCAGCCGCCAAGCTGCACAAGCATGACAGCAACAGTACCCTCAATCTGCCCCTCCACGACTCAGTCGAAGTGCAAGACGAGTCTGAATCCGTTCAAGTGGAGACTGGCAGACATCAGAAACTTACCGTGGACACGGACACACAGCGCGAAGAAGCAGCGTCTCCATCGGGGACCTACAACGCCAGACAGCCCTCTCCATCGGATAGTCCTACGGCAGACGAGAAGAACGTCGAAGATGTAGGCCAATTTCAAGGAAGCTACTATCCCATGCATATGCACGCTATTCGTAACTCAAAGAAACCACCTACCGGCCGCACTATTATTCTCTGTCTCGACGGTACCGGCGACCAATTCGACGGCGATAACTCCAACGTCGTCCGTTTCTTCAGATGCTTGAAGAAGGACGAGCCCTCTAAGCAACTCGTTTACTACCAGGCTGGTTTGGGTACTTATGTGAGTATCACCGCGTATACACGCGACTACTACCAAGACACCGCTGACACATACCCCAGACAACCACGCGCTCTGCCAACCCTATCACCACTAAGCTCTCCACCATCGGCGATATGACCATAGGATCTGGTCTCGGACACCACATTGTGAGACGCGTTTGAGACGAGAATGACAAACTGACGTGGGATATACAGCGCGATGCATACGCCTTCCTAATGGAGAACTACTCCCACGGTGACAAGATCTGCATGGTTGGATTCTCGCGTGGAGCGTACTCTGCTCGTGGATTGGCTGGTATGTTGCAGAAGGTGAGAGAGCATAGCGTTTGATCACAAGTAGACACTTCTAACATGACTCAACAGGTCGGTCTCCTCCCTAAGGGCAACCGCGAACAGATCCCATTCGCGTACCGCATGTACAAGGACAACTCCGATGACGGATGGAAGATGAGTCAACTCTTCAAAGAGACATTCTCCATCAAAGTGAACATCCACTGGATCGGCGCATGGGATTCGGTGTCGTCCATTGGTTTCATCCCTCGTGATTTGCCATTCCACAAATCCAACAACGCAGTCAAGCAATTCACGCACGCCGTAGCGCTCGATGAGCATCGCGCAAAATTCAAAGCTGGTCACTGGACGAGGACTGAAGAGATGGAGGTGCGCGAAGGTCTGTTGCAACGTCGTAAAGAGAGGTTGAGGCCAACTTTCGGTGGAGATATCAATGAGGTTGAGGAGGATGATATGGTGCAAGAGCATCATGACAGTGACGAAGATCCCAAGAAAGCTGTTGAGAAGAAACGTGCTGAGATCATGAGACATATCAAACAACTTCGCAAACATACTCAGAAATCACGAGGTGAAGACGATACCAGTGTCGACGCTTTCAATCCGGAAATCCAGGCTCAGTTCGAAATGCTGTTCGAGCTGCAGGATAAGGAGGACCTCAGTGAGACGAAAGTGAAGGAGGTCTTCTTCACTGGCTGTCATGCAGACGTCGGTGGCGGTGCTGTTCTGAATAGTGGGTGCTTTGCTCACTAATCGCTTCATTTAACTTACCATGAAACTTTTCAGACACAAGACACTCTCTGGCGCGCATTCCACTCAGATGGATGCTTAGACAAGCCTTCAAATGCGATACCGGCTTGCTCTTCTCAACTGACCTTCTCGATTACTACGGATTGGACCTCAAGACGCTGTATCCATTCGTCACCCGTCGTCCACCAGCCGTCGAAGGACCTCCTGCAGGATACCCTGAGCTTCCACAACAAGACAACCCACGCAGAACATTCACAGAAGCTGAAGAAGACTACTACGACTCGCTATGCCCATACCACGACTACCTCAACCTGTCTAAAGGTTGGTGGGTCCTTGAGCTCTGGCCTCTGCGCGAGATATACCAAGATGGAAAGGGCAAGTACCGCAAGAGACTGGCACCGAACCTCGGCCACCACCGCACCATCAGAGGAACTAACACAAAGTTCCATCGCTCTGTCGCCATTCGTCAGAAACGTATCGGCTACGATATCAAAGCGAGAATGGTCGATAACTCTAGTGCGCACTGGGTAGGATAAACGAATGCCTTACCGCTATAATAAACTCAAGCACTCTCTAATTATGAAGATTTTCCCGTTTAGTTCACGCTCGCAAACACGATTAAGATATTCTACAATACCAGACCATTCATTAATTATATCAGATATTCTATTACTATACGTTCTTTACCATTTTGTATCTATTATCCAATGATTATTTGGCGTTTTACTTCTTCGTTCTGTACCATCAACGTGATGTGCAATGAATGGAATATGATCGCTTGTGAAGGAAAGCTACTCTCTTGATTCTGCTTGGGTGTCTCCTCATTTCTTACTCCTCACTCGCCGTCATCTCAGTCATCTCGTGACAGACGTCAGCTCAATTCGCCGATAGGAATGCTAGAGCACTAACAGTGATATCTCACTGTAATCTTCCTGCCATCTTCTCTCATCACCATGGCTGGATACACATCTGGAAGAGAGATAACAGGGATGCTCGACTACTTGATAGAGTCCGACAACTCAGTATCCATCCGAGAAGCGCACTTTCGAAGCCGATCAAAGGAGAACCTCAATTTCAAACCTGGGCGTGGATGGAAAGCGAGTACGATCGAGAAAGCCGAATCCCTGCACTTAGTTTCACCACTGTACGACGATCCCTTCACCAACTATGCTCTTGAAAGACGGGAAGAGCACTACGACATACACACGTTCCCACCACTCAGAGCTGTAGCGTGTGCTCACGGTATCAGCAAAAGCACCTACTTCAGCGTATGGAACCACATGATGAAGTGTCTTCAATCTGGGATAAAGTGGGATAGGACTTGGAAGATATGTGGCAAGTACAAGCGAACAGAAATGTGTTTTTCTAGAATATACGCTCTCTACTGCAAGATATGGGAGGATTTGCTCTGTAAAGAGTTGTGCGACGCTATGCCTGGACTCTTCTATGCGATGTTCGATGTCGCGATACAGATTTTGATCAATGATAAGAATAAGCAGGAGTCTGCGCTTCATTCAGACACTGCAGACACTGCGGACACTGCAGACACTCCCTCTCAACCTGCAAACCCAGTCACACCAACACCCATCACAAAGCGCAAGTACCCACCACATGTGCTATGCACTGAAGGACATATGGCTGATTGTGAGTACACTTACAACACATCGTCATCATCTCACCTTTACTCTACTCAGACATGCTCGATAAGCTGCTCTACATCGCAAATGCCGGCGAAGTCAAACCAGACGACGAGGAGGAGGATCGAGGGGACAATGGTGTGAGCGACGAGGAAGAGGTGCACATCATGCACGAGTATAAGATAGAGAATGAAGATAAATGGGAAGAGGAGGAACAGGCTATGCGTGAAAACGGTGAGATGTCTGAAATCGAGGCAGAAATCGAGGCAGAAATCGCGGCAGAGGAGGCACTGCAGCCTACTGTCGGCTTCAACTCCTCTGACAAGACGCCTATGACACCACCTGCGCAAGTAAATCGTGACTCAATCAGCAAATGGGCATTTGAGACTGCCAACATGGCTACCAACCAGCCACAAAGACAGAAGTATGATCTTCGACCAAGAGGACCACCAAGATCATCCATGACGTCTTCAACTCGATCTGGTGTAACGAAGAGGAAGCAGACAGGGCAGGATCCGTCGCCGCCCTTTGATGAGCCTGGTAGAAGGAGATCGCAGAGGATAAAAGCGCGCTGTTGAGCGTGGTGTACTATTAAATGCTTCATAAATGCTTTCCTGCTTCTGCCATATTCATGCCCGGATTGTTTGACTCGTGTGCCGGAGCGAGATGCAATTGCCGCAGAGGCAGCAATAATGAATAGGATTTGAGAATGTCTGCATCATATAACAGCATACAAGACGAGCATTTGCCTGCAAGAATTCCCGACCTATCAACGCCATCTTCTACTCAGCTTTCGGACGTTTGTAGAGATCTTTGGCGTGACTAGTATATAGCTGCAGCTACTCACTCGCACTCGGGCTCTATCGCTCCCAGTCCACTCCCTTCTTATCACGCAATCGCATCCCAACTACTTCCGGATCGGGATTGGCAGTCCCTGCAGAGGTACGAGATGACAGGGATCTTTTGAAGTTCGCATCTGAGTATCCAGGTAGCTCACAGTGCGTCAATAATGTCTGTGATCTGCTGCTGTAGCGTATGTGGGGCCGACGGGTAGATTACACGAGTGCAGTGTGATGATGCGTAGTGGAGGAGAAGGCGGTAGCTGCAGGGTCTTGATGCATCTATCGGTGAGATAAGCATATTGCCCCTATTTGACGCCTATCTACGATGCTGTGCTAGAATCACTCTCTAAAAACCGCCTTCGAAGGCGCAATAGAGTGGGGAAAGTGAGGAATAGAAGGTCTGTGCTGGCTGTATTTGTACCTTATTCTCACTAAGCCATACACTGAGCGCATAAGCACCACGGAACTCATCAGCCGACTGGTCAAATGCGGAATTAGTCCCCAAAATTAAGCATGTGAGGGGGTTTGATGGCTGGATAATGAGCATGCTTGTGGTTTTGGTTCTCCTATCGTGGATGCGGGGATACGGCTATAATGATTAAGATTTTCAGCCCATCGTCAGATCAGCAGGGACAGACGGCGAATAAGGATATTCTAGCAATTCCTAAATGATAGATATATCTGAGTGAATTTAAATATAATTTGGCATTTTTTAAATTGAAATGAGTGTGATCACGCCGTGCCTTGTCCAGGACGTGGAGTTGTTGACAATCTACTGTTACAATCGAACAATCACCTCAAGGATCTAGGCAATTGCCAAAAATCGAAAACGAGCTCAAAATTCAGCGAAATACACTAAACACTCAAATTAATTCCTGCCAATTCAGGAAAACGCCGTTTGCATCAATAGCGACAAGTACCCACACCAAACCATTCAAACCATTCTCAAGCCATGACAATCCTCGACAAGAAAGATCCCTTAGATTTGGAGTCCGCTAAGCTGGACTCAGACAGCAATCTCGACTCCTCCATCAAGGAGAAATCATTGACTTGGCCACAAGCAGCCTTCTTGCTGCTATTAGAGTACATCGTTATAGCATTACTAGCACTACCCTCATCTTGGGCTAGTCTCGGTTACGGCGGTGGTACAATAGCCACTATCATCCTCGGTCTGACGGCCGGATACACACAGCATGTTCTGTGGCGATTCTGCTTGAAATTCCCAGAAGTGCGCGATATTCTCGACGTAGCTGTGATCCTCGTCGGCGGCGGTGAGTCGTGCTCGCTCTATCTTGAATATGATCTAATGTGATTTTAACAGGCAAATGGGGAAAGATAGCATGGTCATGCGCATTCGTTGGCTTAGTACTCAATAACGTCGCTATCATGGGTCTCCACGTCGTACAATTCAGCGTTTCAATCAATACGCTTTCAGGCGGTGCACGCTGCACACAAGTATTTGCAGTCTGCGGAACACTCCTCATGCTCCTGATATCCCTCTTCCGTGAGCTCAAGCATATGTCCCTCCTCGGCGCTATCGCCTCAGGCAGTAAGTTGCTTAAGCAAACCGGAACAAGCCTAACAAAGTTCTCTCAGCAATGTTGCTTTGCATCTTCTTAGCTATGCTCTTCGCTGGCATTCAAGACGGTCCTGCCAACCACTCGGGCGGTCCAATCATCGTAGCACCTTGGGCAAGTGACGCTATTGGCGTCGTGTCCGGAAACAACGCAGTACTCAACATTCTTTACACCTACGTAGGCCACATTCTGATACCGACATTCGTCGCGGACATGAAAGAGCCTAAAGACTTTGATAAGGCGATCTACCTCTCCATCGCAGCGGAGATTGTACTCTTCTCGCTCGCAGGTGGTATCATATACTGGCAGATAGGTGCCACAGATATGACAAGTCCTGCGTACGGATCACTCGAGCCTGCGTTCAAGAAGACAATCGCAGCATTCGTTCTCCCAACTGTGACAATCGTTGGTGGTGTATACTGCCTTGTTACTGCAAAGACGGTCTTCGCGAGAATATTCGACTTCAACTCGATACACAGACGTAGCCACACCGTCAAGGGCTGGACAGCATGGGTTGTCATCATCATCGTGCTCTGGATCTTGGCTTATATTATTGGACAAGCCATCCCATTCTTCAACGATCTCATCTCGCTCATCAGCTCACTCTTTGACAGCTGGTTCGGTTTCGTGTTCTGGGGTATTGGTTACTTCTTCATCTACGGCCGTAAGTCATTCAGCGGGTGGGGAATGGTCGAAGGTCCTCTCAACATCCTCATCACGCTCGTCGGGTTCGTCGTCCTCGGATTGGGCACGTACACCTCCGTCGAGTCTATTATAGAGTCATACAACTCTGGATCTATCAAATCACCTTTCTCTTGCACTAATAACGGCTACTAGGAGTAGCTGCAAAGTACTCCTTCACTCCACTTCACTCCTCACCATTCACTTCTCTTCATTCATTGGATAGACACATAGCGTCAAAACACGCAGTCAAGGATCACTACTTGTATACTACTACACGCTCTCACATCATAGACATAATTTAATCTTTCTTGGAAGCATATCATATCTTGGAAACATATCTATCGTTTGCAGTTGTACAACAGTCGTCGTGTCTTGTGAGGTGTGTTTGTTACATAACATACTTAAAGTCGTAATGCGCGTCGCCTGTGACGCCCGCACTGTCCATTTCTTCCTTCTCCTCCTGGCTCATGTTCTCCTTGCGTCTGTTGGCTCGCGTCCAATTGAGCCACTGCACGGCGTACAGCACACACGCCATAGCCATCGCAGCCAAGCTGACCGAGTGGCCGATCTTGTTGGTTGTGTAGATCTGTCCTGCTATGATACCGCCGCAGTTCCCCAGCGACTGGTTCAGACCCATACCAGTACTGCGCTTGGTGACGCCGCTCGAGTTAGTATTCCACATGGTCACTGCGGGGGTGTGTTAGGTGGGGTTTGCAGAAGACGTTGCCCACACTCACAATTCAAACCGACGCAGACATATATACCTGTCCCGACCAAGAAACAGGCAAAGTACTCGACGCCCACGATGTCCGTCACGCCCAGCAGCACTGCGTATCCGACGATAGTGATGAGTGATGCACCGATAAGCATTGGTATGCGATGGTTGTAGCGATCAGCGACCATAGCGCATGCTACATACACTATAGCGGCCCATCCGTAATTGGCAGCTGAGAGGAGGTTCGCGCGCACCGTGTCGTAGCCCATATCTTTGATGATGAGGACGAGGAAGGTGGAGTATCCGAACAGACACGTATCAGCACCGAGTTGAGCAATACAGCTAAAGTAGATAGCTGGATCCTTGAAACATTTCTTCACCTCACTCTTGTAGTCGCCCATGTGTTGGTACTTGGCGCCGTGTGCGTGTCTGATTTTCATAAGGTACTTCTCGCGGTCGTTGAGATACCATGCTGTGTCTGAGTTCTCAGCGAGGAGGAAGTAGAGCAGCACTCCCCACACGAGCGTCAGCAGTCCTTCGAAGAGATAGAGGATCTGCCAACCCACCATGCCACCGCCCTCGAGCTGCAATAATCCTGAGGCGATCAAGCCACCGAATGCTGAGGATATGGCTGCTGCGACGAAGAGCATCGCTGTACGGAACGCGATCTCGTCACGCCGGTACCAGAATGTGATGTATACAGCTAGACATGGGAAGAGCGCCGCTTCGAATGCACCCAATACCAACCGCAACGCTATCAGTGTAGCGTAGTTGTTCTGGAATCCACTTCCTATCACCACCGCACCCCAGCATACCATGATCACTGACATCATGATACGCACAGGGAATCGCTTCATGAGTGAGCTGAGTGGTGCCTCGAATAGGACATAGAGGACGTAGAATACAGATGTAGCGACATTGATACCGTTAGAGGGCAGATTCAAATCCTCGCTCATACCGGCTGATGCGGCATTGCCGATGTTGGATCTGTCGAGGAAGCTAAGGAAGTAGCTGAATCCAAGTACGGGACAGATGCATAAGTCTAGCTTGCGCACCAGCTTCTTCTCCTCCTTGGGATCGATGAGGACTGTGGACAAGTCAAGTTCGTGGTCGTTGACGTGGAATGATGCTGCTGTGAGTGATACGTTGTCTTTTTCTTTGTCTGTCATTTGTATGTGTCTGAGCAAGAAGAGTGAGGATCGGATATAAAGCGCGGATGATAACAGCTGATACGACTATCTTGGGTGCGGAATCAGTCGTTATCGAGGAATATGCAGATATGCAGTATCAGATTGGGTTTTTGAGTGTATCCGTGCGAGGAAGTCGCTACTGGTGCTGCTGCGTAGGGTTCGCTGTGACTCCAAATTAATGAATTGATTAAGTCATATGTGAGAGAAGTCCGGAAAATCTTTTGCGCGTCTGAGATGATCGGGGAGTAAGAGAGACTCAGTGATTCAAGGGGGAATTGGGAATTGCTGGATAGAAAATATTCATGTTTCCCGCGTCTATCGCCCACCTGATAGCTTAAAGATAGCACATGGTCGGCTAATTGCTCGCTTCCGCATCGGCGGTTATCGAGCACTGTTTCGTCATAACCACCATGACAGTACCAGATAGATCAATACGCGTTTCCGCTGACAGAGGCGGTACATTTACTGACATCATTGGGACATACCCCAAAGACGGCAAGCAAGAAGAAGTTGTAGTGAAGCTGCGTGGGTGGAATAGCACTATCATATGCCTCACTGACTGGCCAATAGTATCGCAGGATCCCAACAACTACGACGATGCACCAACTGAAGGCGAGTACTAGGTATACGCAGCCATTCTCCTCTAACCCATCCCAGGTATCCGTAGAGTGCTTGAAATCGTCACCGGCGAGAAGATTCCCCGTGGCCAGAAAGTGCCATCAAAGAAGCTCGAGAACATCAGGCTATCCACTACGGTAGCCACCAACGCCTTACTCGAACGCAAGGGCGAAGACCACGCACTTCTCATCACCAAAGGATTCAAAGACCTCCTCGAAATCGGCAACCAATCACGTCCTCGCATCTTTGATCTAGCCATCAAGCGTCCATCCACGCTTTATTCTGAAGTGGTCCAAGTCGACGAGCGTGTCACTTTGGTAGGCTACACACAAGACCCAGCCAGCACAGAGAACGCAGTACAGTTCGACGCAGATGGTAATATAACACGCGGATACAGAGGAGAAGGCTGGGACGGCGAAGGTGTCGCTGAGGGTCCTGGTGACGTCGTCATGGGCGTATCAGGCGAGGCTGTACGCATTCTGAAGCGTCCAGATCTCACAGCCATCCGTAGCGACCTCCAGAAACTATACGACAAAGGCGTCCGCTCTCTCGCTATCGTATTTGTGCACTCGTACACCTACCCTGAACACGAAAAGCAAGTCGCGCAATTAGCAAAGGAGATGGGTTTCAAACATGTCTCGGCATCCTCACAACTCCTCTCCATGATCAAGATGGTCCCGAGAGGTGTGAGCGCGACTGCTGACGCATATCTCACCCCCGTGCTCTCAGATTACATCAACGGCTTCTTCGCTGGCTTTGACGACGCTATTGGCGACGGCAGCGGAAGCGATGGCGGATGTAAGGTCGAGTTTATGGGCAGCGATGGCGGTCTCCTTGATCTGCGCAACTTCTCAGGCCTCAAAGCTATCCTCTCAGGTCCTGCAGGCGGTGTCGTCGGATATGCACTCACATCATGGGACGAGAAGGCGAGGATTCCCGTCATTGGATTGGATATTGGCGGTACCTCGACGGATGTCAGTAGATTTGCGGGAGCTTATGAGACAGTCTACGAGACAACAACCGCTGGCGTCTCGATTCAGTCCCCTCAACTTGATATCAACACTGTAGCTGTGAGTGTCACTTCCTCTCCTATTCTGCGACGCTCAATCTTTATAGGCGGGTGGTGGATCATGCCTCACCTTCAGAGATGGTCTGTTCCACGTCGGACCTCACTCCGCAGGTGCGCACCCAGGTCCCGCGTGCTACAAGAAAGGAGGACCACTCGCCGTAACCGACGCCAATCTCTACCTCGGTCGCCTCGTACCAGCCCGCTTCCCGCGTGTGTTTGGCCCTAACGAGAACGAGCCAATCGACCCTACAGCGTCCGAGAAAGCATTCAAGCAGCTCGAGCAGCAAATCAAGTCGGAAACAAACACAGATCTTGATCTCGACGCCATCGTCTATGGATATCTCAAAATCGCAAACGAGACAATGGCGAGACCGATCCGCACGCTCACCGAAGCCAAAGGACACGCAACGTGGTCGCACATTCTTGCAGCGTTTGGCGGTGCTGGTGGACAATCAGCCGCAGAGATAGCGCAAATTCTGAAGATCTCGCGCGTCATTATCCACAAGTATTCCTCTATCCTCTCTGCCTTTGGTCTGTCGCTAGCAAACAGGACGTTCGAGAAGCAGCTGCCGTCTTCCAAGGTGTGGGGGAGTGACACGCGACCAGAATTTTCTAAGAGACTCGATGAGCTCGCTCGCGTTGTAAAAGAAGAACTCAACACTCAGGGTTTCAATGACGATAGAATCGTGTTGGAGAGATACCTCAATATGCGCTTCGATGGGAGTGATACCACGCTTATGATTACATCCTCATCAGACGACACCTTCGCGGACGCATTCAAGGACCGCTATCTCGATGAGTTCGGCTTCCTTCTCGAGTCCCAGATCGTCGTGGATGACGTCAAGGTTAAGGGCATTGGAAAGACGTACGACCATCTGGGAGAGTCTGCCCTCACTGAGTACTCCAAGATCAGCAGAAGAGCACTCACAAAGGAGGACGCGGACAGCACACAGTCTTGCTACTTTGAGATAGACGGTAAGGGTGGCAGAGTCGACACACCAGTCTATGTCCTTGATCAGCTCGCTGTCGGAGACACTATCAACGGTCCGGCTATTGTGATCGATAACACCCAAACTATCGTCGTGTTGCCAGACTGGACTGCCACATCTACCTCCCAATGTCTCTTCCTTGAATGCGAGAAACTCAAGCAGCAAGCATAGCGTAAAATGTGACATGTATTTTTTGAATTAGAATGCGAGTAAATCAAGTGTGTAAATGTATAAAGGTATCAATGTGTGGCTTCATTGATGCATTATTAAGGGAATAGAATGTAGAATGTAGAAAGTGTGATTAAGTGAGTAGAGTAGTGGAAATTATTGATATCAATCAATTATGTGATTGTCCGGTATTAATGCTGAATTATTGAGAGTGAAATGAATGATCAAAAGTTTTTGAAGTGAGATAATAATTCTTGTAATTATGTACTAATAGGTGCAAATGCCAGAAGTAGCGCGTGTGTTTATACCGATATAGCATTGCATTCGCGACGTATCTCCATTACCTTACATCACACGCCTTCGAATCCATCGAAAGGTTGGTAGTAAGGGTAAGGTACGTAAGTTGGGTCAGCAGCAGCGGATGATCCTGGATGCATAGATTGCATAGGCGTTGGCAGTGAGTCTTCAACGAGTGGTGGTGGATTATAAGCGAATTGCGACTCTCCTCCATTCGTGTAATCATCACTCAACCCCAACGTCGACAGTCTGTCTGCAGCTGCATTCGCAGTCGCAGGCGGTTGCCCAAGTCCACCAAATCCGAAACCAAAGTTGGTCACTGTCGGTGTCTTGAAATCATCCTCGTAGAGCTCTGCTGACGACGTTGGTATAGTGTAAGGCGCTAACGAAGGGCGCTGCTGCTGCGTGGTGTCATTGTCAAGCGACGGCAATGATTGCGTCGTGCGTGGCACTGTATAGTCGAATTCCAAATTAGTCGACTGTGTGTGTTGTACGTGTTGTACGTGTTGTACATTCTGTACTGAATTGAGGTGCTGCAAATTATTTATGGATCCACCATATGCCATATTGAAATTGCTGTATGTCGGCAGCGTAGGCAAAGAGCTACCGTAAAGCGAGTGTGAATTTGAATGTGATTGTGATTGTGAATGTGTTTGCGAATAACCAGTATTGTCTTGTTGATTGAGGTATGGGAATGGTGTAGCTGATGAGGTATCCTCTGAAACGCGTCTACGCATCGGTCCTGATGATGGCTCATATCCTTCTCCGAAGCCTAATATGTGCTGGTGCAACAACTGCTTAGGTGACTCCGCCCACATATTGGCGGTGGATGGTCTCGACGACAGATGACTCGAATGACTCGCGGAATCGGAGCTCGTCAACGACGACATGTAAGTAGAAGAGCATTCGGAATAGTTGTCGGAATCTGTCGCTGACCTTCCACTCACTTTGCGAACTGCGGCACGCTTACCAGGTCTGGTATGTGTGCGAGCGTGTACGGTGAGATTGTCTGAGCGTGTGAATGTCTTGTAGCAGACATCGCATCTGAATGGTCGCTCCTTGGTGTGTGATCGAATGTGCCTACGTAAGTGTTCGTGGCGCTTAAAAGCTTTGCCGCATTCGTCACATTTGAAGGTACGCTCGTCGGGTAAATCTTGAGTCAAGCACGCTATTTGATCCCAAGGGAGTAAGTTATGAACATCTTTGTTGTCCGTTGACTTCTTTTGCATGATTCTCTTCAATGATTTTCCTTTTTTATAGAACTCGGAACCATTCTGGGTGCCGAGAAGAAACACGACAGAGAGGGAGTGTGCATCTAGTTGCTGCTGCAGCGTCATAGATGGATCATACTTGATCAACAAACTTGGTTGAGCCTTGGCGACGGTTGCAGTCTGATCGCGTAATTTGTAAGAGAGAGGTACGCATTAGGTGTAATTTGTTACGCACGGGGATCTTATTGTGTTCACGCTTCAAATCGCGCATTAAGGCGTCTAAGAAGAGAGAGTCGTAGGGTACAGAGTTCCATTTGAACACTTTCTGTTTCTTCTGAGTGCGAATGGCGTTGAATCTGAAGAGCAAATCGAGGAGAGTGCTTCCGTTGGTCTCTAGTAGGCTGTCGACGTCTGGTTTTAAGTTTCTCAAGTCAGATGCAATACCTTCGTTGAACTTCTTTCTATCAGTGATGTCTCTGCCGAAGTGAATCAACTTAAAAGTGATGATCTTGAAGATGTCTACGCCGCTGATGTAGAAGTCATCTAACCAGCGTATGCAGTGGATGGAGTTGTTGGCGTCGCCGTCGAGGCTGTACCTCTGTATCAAGGGGTGTGGATGCGTCTCCTTGTTCTCGTCTGTGCCGAAGAGGAGAGGCGCGTTGAGGAGGAATTCGTTCAAGCTACTTATCGATCCAGCGATTCGTTGATCCATCTCTAATGAATCTTTGGTTTTTGTATTTGGAGGCTCCAGGCCGAGAGTTGGTGGTTAGGGTGATACCGTCATGAGCACTGACGATCACGCAGAAATCCAATTGCTGGAGCAAAACTTAATTAAAGTCAGGAATTTGTCCGGGAACATGGGCAAAATGCTCGTCCATCTCGATACCCGCCTCGGCAGACTCGATAACTCAGTCACCCCGCTGCAATCGTCTACGAACGGTTTAGACGTCGTGGCGAAGAGTGAGCGGTTTATTGTATGATATCATCGTTGCTGATCCCAGCTACAGACATCCAAGCCGCGCTCCTCCTCGTCGACAAGGACCAACGGCACTCTACCATTTCCAACGACGACGAGGCGTTCATCAACAACGGCGCTGATCCCCATGATATCCGCCCATACCTTAAGACTGTCTCCTCTCTCTCCTCCCAGCTCGAATACCTCAATCGCTCGCAGTGGTCGAGCAGCAAAGACGCCATCAGGGAAATAACCGGCATCGTCGAGAAAGGCGTACGCTCGCTGCTCAGAGTATTCGAGGGCTGGGTCAGGGACGTCAGCAAACCCGTCGACGCTGAAAAGTGCCTCAGCAAGGGCTTCGCTGACTTCCCAGACATTCCTCATCACGCCATGACGCGTTTGACCGCCTTCATTGAGGCTATTGCACCCATCATTAAGCCTCTGCCACCACCATCGTACACCTCCCCGTCCATCATATACGCTTCAGAGCGAGCACGCTACTTCAACATATCCTTACAGCCGTTTTACAAGCAAGCAGAAGCTTCACTCAGCTCATACGCTAAGAGCGGTCCACTCGGCGCTTCCATATACGCTAAAGGGTCACAGAGAGTCTCGGCACTCATCAATGGCGCTATCGCGTTAGCTGACGTCGAGTGGCAGTGTGCTGCTGCGCTCTTCGCCAACAACGACCCTCATACGCCTTTCTCTACCGCTGTAGCACCTGCCGCAACTCTCCTGCAGTCTGCAACATCCCACGTCTTTTCTCTCGCTAGGTCAAACCCACTCAGACACATTTTCGCTGTCTTCGACCTTCTAGACGCTGTCACGCCGTTCGCTGAGCGGTGGGAGAAGAGCATAACGGAGCGCTGCACCAAGGCGGCTAGAAACGAAGTGACTGCGCTCGTCGAAAATTGTCGTTCAATCGCTCTGCGCAGCTTCCCTGACGTTATCAAGTACGTACGGAGTCATAGTGGGGATGAGAAACATTCTACGTCTGTCTCTCAAGCAACGAATGATGTGAGTCTTGTGTTCTGATTTGTACACCTTCACTTACACTCACTAACAGTCCGTCACGTATCTCAAAGAAATACCCATCTACGGCGACACTGTCGAGCGCATGCTGAAACGTCTCGGAGACGGCGGATGGAATATGTCATCCAAGAATATGCGACACCACTCCTCAGAAAGCGAGACGCTAATGGAGAAATACCTCCGCGATGTCCTATTCAACCTGATAGCCTCACTTAGCAAACCCAAACCGAGCGCATATTCGTCGATATACACACTCAACAATCTCTCATTCCTCCGTCGCGATCTTATAGAAGCGTGTGAGCCAGTGTCGCTAGACCCTAGCAAAACAGACTCGCCGTCGAATCGCGATATTGGAGATTTATTAGGAGAGCCAGCTGAAGATGAGCTCAATGCAGCTTTCAGAGCTGCGCGTATCACCTACCTAGACACAGTATGGAAACCAGCGCTGGTGGCATTGACGAGCGACCAGCTCAGTACGACGTCGCAAGGTCCGCATGTACCAGCTGCGTTGGGTGGCAGTGCTGAAAAGAAGCAACTCATCAAAGACAAATTCAGTCGGTTTAACGACGCGTTCGCTGCGCTGGAGAAATTGCATATCAAGCATACGGTCGGTAAACGAGATGCGGCTTTGCAAAACCGTCTCAATAAGGAAGCTAAAGCTATGCTACTACCTCCGTACGCCACTCTCTGGGGCAAGAATCAGAGTGGAGACTTTGCGAAGACGCCGAGCAAGTACATGCGTATCACACCGGATCAGCTCGAGGCGCGTATAGATAAGTTGTTCGTGTAGTAAAAGTGTATTGTATTTATTGCCGCTTTGTATTTCTTTTGTTTTATTATGCCCATCGTTATGACGCGCTTGATACGATATCGCACGCTTGATTCGCTACCGTCAACTAGGGATTCAAGAAATTCATGGGTGTGCCAGGATTATGGGATGTGGGTGGCGATGGTTAGATTCTCTTAAGACTCACTCGCCGCCCAAAGTTGCTTCGCCCAGCGGCGTGCTCACACTCCTTATCGAGGCTCTCAGTGGACGCCTTCATAGCGAACCACCGCGGCCATCGTGGTTTGAGAGTTGGCGTGGATGCTTCGTACGTTTAATTTCATTCACAGCTGCGTTTGAAGCTCACCAATCCCACCAGAATTTGGCTCATTCACTCACAAACCGCACCAGGCGGTCTGAATCCCGCCTTGCGCACTCTCTTCTTCAAGCTGAGCAAGCTCATGTCGCTGCCGATTCTCCCCCTCTTCGTATTCGATGGCCCAAAGAGGGTGAGTGGCATTGCACACACTAATCAGATTCACTAACACGCCACCAGCCTAATATGAAACGCGGTAAACACGTTAGAGGCGCACAGCCACGTGGATTGAAGGACTTTATCAAACTCATCAACGCTTTTGGATTCGAGTATCATACGGTGGGTGACGTACAGCCAAGGTTTGGTTTCGGTCACTCAAACTCTCCCTATAGGCCCCTGGCGAGGCTGAGGCTGAGCTCGCGCATCTGTCCAAAATCGGTATCATTGACGTCATTCTCTCGGACGACGTTGACAGTCTTCTGTTCGGCGGTGTTAAGATACTCAGAAAGTGAGCGTGGTCGAAAAGTGTGTAATTCACGCTCAACTCTTCTCTCCAGTTGGTCAGCAACGCTCTCAGGAAACAGCAGCAGCAATAGCAAGTCGCATGCGGACGTCGGCACCCAAGGAGACGACGCACTTGCTGCTGATGACAATCGCATCGAGACGTACACGCTGGCGGATGTTGGCAGCAACGCATCCACTACTGTCAGCGCAGATGGTCTGATACTGGTCGCTTTGTTGGCAGGCGGTGATTATCATCCAGTGGGTGTCACTTCGCACAGATGGACGCCCAACTAATCCTACTGCTAGGCTGGTGTTCAGAATTGCGGAATCAAGAACGCATTTGGTTTAGCAAGGGCTGGGTTCGGTGACAAGCTGATACAGGGAGTGCGGAATACACCAGAAGCGTCACTCTCGGTATTCCTCGACGAATGGCGCGAAGAAATGAAGCAGGAGCTAGCACACAACACCGCTGGCTACCTCTCGAGCAAACGACCAGCAGTAGCCGCATCCATCACCTCCCAATTCCCAGACATGGAAGTCCTACACAGATACACAGACCCGCTCACCACAGCTTCGCAAGACTGCGAGGACAAGTACAAGGATGGGTTGAACGACATACACTTCTCTAAGGAGCCCAACATCGCAGAACTCGCGCGCTTCTGCGAGGAGTATTTTGAATGGGGTGAGAAATCACGCATCATTGCCAAATTCCGCAATAGCATCTGGGACGGTGTGTACAGTAGAGCATTGCGCGCAGCAGCGCGGTGCATCGACCAGGGTGACCGCGGTGAATACAACGCCGAGGTGCAGGGACAGTTTGTCAAGATCCACCAGACGCGCAATAAGAGCAAGGTTGACAAATACATGGAGTACAGACTATCGATCAACCCTGCGCCGTACGTCGACGTGGTAGACGAAGCTCTCACTGGAGACATGAAAGCGTTGCGCGAGGCGCGCGGACGCAATGACCCAGCCTTGCGCGATCTCAGAAATGCACTGCCAGACGAAGAGGCAGCGGAAGACAGTGGCGCGGGTGTTGGTGCTGCGTCGACTGCTGACCTCACGCAGAGTCAGTCACTTGCTCAAGCTCCCTCATCTTCACAGCCTGCTCATGCTCGTAAAAGCAAGTCTGTCGATCAGCATTCCGCGTTGCGCGTGTGGATACCGTCCCAGATCCTCAAGGCAGCTCTGCGCGATGAGACAGACGCATTCGATCAGGGTCTGACGAGACGAGACACTGGTACCACCAGAGTACCAGCTATGGCACCCTCGCGTAAACCACAGCCAATCCCACGCGAAGACACTATCGCAGATGACATCACCTCATCTCTGCCCAACACACCAAACACGCCCACCTCGCGCCGTACCAAGACGATGGACAGCCTCAACACGCGAGGCGGACATGGCAGGGGTAGGGGAAGAGGCAGAGGCGCAGGCAGAGGTGCTGCGGCGTCGCAAGGTGCTGGCACCGGTCTCACTCGTAATGCTACAATGGAAGATTTCGTGGATTTCACCGACACTAACAACCCAATTATCTTGCCATCGCCGCCCAAGCTCAAGAAAGGACAGAGGCAGAGGAGAGAGCCGAAGCAGAAGGCTGGGACGACGGATACTGGTCCCACAGCGAGGAAGACGAGCGGTAGCAAGCGCAATGTTGATAACAGATCGACGGACGATCTCGGTAACAGGAACACAGAGCCGTCGAAACGAGTTGGGGAGGTAGGTGCAGGTGATAGAGAGGATGGGGTTGGAGAGGCAGTGCAGCCACTGCCAGCTGTGCCGCATTCCCCTCAGTCGCCTTCGTCCCCCGCCCCGCTTGCGCAGTCTGCAACAACGCCTACACTCACCACTCCGAAACGGTACAGCTTGTCGAGCCCGCTCGAGGCATCACTCAGCCCGCCATCCCCGTCTGAGCTGTTCAATCTTGCCGCGCTCATCCAGAAGAGAAGGGACAGCCACAGCGCGCGAAAGAAGGAGCTGGAAGAGAAGAGGGAGCGGGACAAAGAGAGATGCGAAAGTACTGAGAAGGAAAAGGAAAAGGAATCAGAGCAGCAGCTCAGTGAATGCACACCTGCACAACACACACCGCTCAAGTCGACGAGAAAGAACGAGCCCATTGCTATTGAAGACTCGCCAGTGAACCATATGAGACTGTCACACGTCAGTCACTCTCCGATCAGCATTTCGAGCGACGACAACACCACGCCTCAGCCCAAGAAAAGGACGTCGCTGTCGCCGACTACCAAACGCCGCAGGAACAAGAGCAAGATGCTGACAGGCGTCTTCAGTGCCACCAAACCTGCTCTCTCGCAGTCGCAGAAGAAGAATGATGTGATAGATCTGACGTGATGTCATGCTATGTATTGTTGTACTATTTTGCTTAACAATAGTTGTAAAATTACATGTCTAATGTACAAATACTATCTCGTAAATGCCTCACTTCACCAAAAATCCTCTGCACGCGCTTTGACGGTGAATTCACCGCGATCGCACCTCTTCTTACGCTCCGCCAACCACGCATCGAACCAGTTCTTCATCCTGAGCCGACTTGCCGGTTTGGCGGTGTTGACAGTGGCGATGATGCGGTTATGATCGATCGACAAAGCAAAGCAAGTCAATTCCGTGAATGATGAGTGCTCAGAATAGGGCACACCGTAGCAGCTCACGTAATCATTAGAGCCGCGCGTGCTGAATATGTTCTTGTACGTGTACCATCTACTCAAGTCGCGCTTCAGTATGTACTCGATCGACAAATTAGTGTTGGTGGATGAACTCCCGTCTGGATTCTTGTATGTCCAGCCTGTAGGCTTAATGCCGATCACGCGCGAGAAGTGACCCTTAAATTTGGCAATGTAGTCGGGGAGAGTGTTGATGGTCACTCCACCTAATCCTTGTATGTGCACCTGCGCTGCATACGGATCTTCCGTCAGGAGCGCATTCAACTCCTCGTCTTCTTCGTTGCGAAGCAGCAACTGCCGCCGTCTGTCTGCGAACACTTTGCTGTTGAGGGAGTGCGCTATCGCTGCAAGGATCGCGTTAGCCGTGTCTATCGTATAGCTCGATGCCCTTCCCCACCTTTCACTATCCGCTCCTTGCCTATGCTGTAGGTACCGACTACGACTAGAACGTCTTTCGGTAGCTGCGAGGTTGTCGACGTGCTTGGCTTTACGTCGCCTTCACTTTTCACCACTGCACTCTCACCCACAGCTTCACCTGCTTCACCTGCCTCACTCACACTCCCAGTGACGCTGTCGGACACCTTCTTGAACCCGCTCTTGATCATGTCGAGCATGGAGCCGTTGACTTGCATCTCGCCGCGGAGGTTGGCGAGGACGAGGTCGCGGCATGCGTCTATGACCTGCGGCTGAGGCGGAAAGGAGTAGACGGGGTTGAGGTAAGTGGTATCGAGGTAGATGATGTCAAATTTGGTTCCGTGGATAGCAGGATGGTTAATATGAGCTGGACTAGCTCTGAAATCACCGCAATGGAGGTACCTGAAAGTACGCTGGCTGCCAATCCACGGTGAATTGTAGGACGTAGGCACAGCGTCGATCGTCTGCTTGCCCTCGAACACGATAATACTTGAACCGGGACAATGGTTTGCATCGATAAGAGTGACGGTGACGCCATCCGTGTCTGGGATAACATGCTTGGTGTTGTTAGATAAAGGACGCAAGTAGTCTCTGCTGACGCCGCAGATGTGGTGCACGAGGTTGGCTGTTATTTCTGAGCAGTATATCAATCCACCGGTCCAGTTCTTGGATAGTGATTGATAGTGGTCGCTGTGAGCGTGCGTGAGGAAGTAGGCGGTGATGTTGGGGATTGTGCCGAATGCAAATGCGTCGACAGCGATGGGCATTCCTTGCAGAATCTTGTAGAATGGTGGCTGTCGCTGCTGTTTTGGGAGCGTAGCTTGGGTGATTTGGGTATGGTTGAGCTGCTGCTGCTCCTTGTTTGAAGACATGAGGACATTGAACGCAGAAACCTTTTGCTTCTTGGCTGGTGGCTCACTCGCGTCTTTTGTGTCTTCGGTGTCTTTTGATAAGGAATCTAATGCAGATCCCTCTGCTTTCACGGATACTTCACGCTCTACCTTACTCTCCTCTTTCACGCCATTCTTCGTATCCTCTTTCGCCACAATTTCAATATCGCTGTCGCTGTCGTCACTGTCTTCTATCGCCACAGGGACTGGGTCAGGCGCTTGAGCAGCGTCCAAGCATGTATTGACGTGGTGATTGGCTGCAGCGTCATCGTGATCCACCAAATTTGTATTGCACACCGGGCATTCCATCAGCGGTTTTCTCACTTTAGTTTATGACGACGATGGGTGATTCGGTGAAAGGGATTAAATTCTGGCTGGTGTTCATCATAGCCACTTTGAACATAAATTTAGCTCAAATTCTGTGTTATCCCGTTAGATTCTACAATGCACAGCTCTACGCGTCTATCATTGATTACTCAAAAGCGTCATTCTCCAAGTTCCTGGTTATTCTGCTCAATTTGCAAGGAAGGAAGAGTGTAGTGAGATTGTACAATGCACAGCAAATACAGCAACAATCAGTTATCATCTCAAACCACCTCCTCTACACCGATTGGATCTACATCTGGACATTGCTCTATAAGCTCAACACAAACGCCGATAAACTCATCATCATCCTCAAACACTCCCTCAAACACATCCCTATCCTCGGCTGGGGCATGCAATTCTTCAACTTTATCTTCCTCAGACGGAGTTGGAGCACAGACAACAAAGTGCTCACCAACCAGCTACAGTCCATCTCCAACGATCCCTTCACCCTCCTCCTCTTCCCTGAAGGAACCACTCTGTCCAACGAGTCGCGTCCAAAATCTGTCAAGTTCACGCAGAAAATTGGCACTCAAGATTTCAAACACTTGCTCTACCCACGCGTGACGGGATTGTTGCACTCATTGAGATCCCTCTCCCACAATCCTAAGCTGCAAGTCGTTGATGCCACGCTCGCATATCCTGGCATCCCGGAAGGTGTATATGGTCAGGATTGGTACACGCTCAAGAACACCTTCCTCAAGAGCGTCGCACCGGATATGATACACGTGCATCTGAGCAGCTGGTCTCTGAGCGATATCCCTATCGACGACGAGGACAAGTTCACTCAATGGCTGCTGCAGAGATGGCAAGAAAAGGAACAACGTCTTGACCTCTTCCACAAGACGCGCACTCTGCAGAGTGGTGGAGAATTCAAAGACATCCCAATTGGATTGTCTGACCCGCTCTCCCATACGCTAGATGCCTTCATTTACTTCATTCCTATAACTATCGTGTACATAATCTGTCGTATCTTGATTTAAAAGTGGTCAAAAACCACCGTAAAGACAACCTAAAGGAACTTGCTTGCAAGGCTGCTCAGTCCGCCTGAGTTGCCTCCACCGATGAGACCGCCAAGGCCGCCTCCCGACAGCTTGGACTTGACAATGAGTTTGCCGAATTGGAGAGCAGCAGCGTCGACAGCAGATTGCTTATCATCGTCACTCTTACCGCCGAGATGCTCATCAGCGAGCTTGGTAGCCTCGTGGATGACCTTACCCAAGAGATCAGAGTCTGACTCGTTGGTTTGGTTAGAGCCGCCCTCAAAGTGCTTCTTGTAGAGGGACATGGCGTATGCGATACCATGTTCTTTTGGAGACGCGCTGTCCTTGTCTCCACCTCCAAACACCTTGTCATGAGCTTGTACGCTCTCCTCCTCGTTGATGTCGCCCTCGAGTTCGTGCTTGTTGTTGTTGAGCAAGCCAACAGCCTTCTCCATGAACGAGTGCTGCGATGAACCGTGGTCGCCGCCTTCAGACTTGGCCATGGCGATTACGGATTCAAAATCGATACCGTGGTGTGCGTTCTCCTTGTTCTCAGCGCTGTTGTTGCTGCCGCTGTTCTGGTATGCCTCTAATCCTTGCTTGAGTAAGTCCATTATTGGTATGAGTTGATGGTATGGGTTGAACAAGCGTTAAGCGTTGCTGCCAGCTGTCGCAACTTTCGGAACACAAAATGTCTTTGATTAATAAAGGAATTTAGAGATCTGTATTGTGTAGACATTCAGCTATCCAACCATGTTAAGCATCTCTCAAGATCTCCATCGCCTGTATCTTCCTCATCATTACCACGCTCTATCACCCGAACCATCACCACTGCATAGAGCATGTCGAGCAAGCAGGCCCTACAAGCCGCTCAAGGCGTACGGGCGATGCCCACAACATGGAAGAATCGTCTTCATTCACTCCTCGCTCATCCCGCAACTAAGAAACGAACACTGAGTGAGTGAGTGCGTTGCGCGGTAGATAAGAGCATCTCGCTTACACTGATATTTTAGTATACGGTCAGCACACTAAAGATCTCGTCGAAGCACTGCTCCGTAATCCACTCAGC
Organism: Wallemia hederae; assembly: GCA_004918325.1. Classification (NCBI taxonomy): domain Eukaryota; kingdom Fungi; phylum Basidiomycota; class Wallemiomycetes; order Wallemiales; family Wallemiaceae; genus Wallemia; species Wallemia hederae. The sequence continues at coordinate 148,394 of SPNW01000024.1, forward strand.
GACGCTCACAAAGCAGCAGAGGTGCTCAGCCAGCGCTACAACCTGGGCGGGAGGCGGAACGAGGGCAGAATGTGGAGCATTCAGTACAGTGACGAAGTACAAACGCCGTCGACACAGGACGTGCGCGTGCCGCTACTGTCGCTGAAAGAAGTAGATGTGGTGGAGTGCACTGAGAGCACTGAGTCAGAAGTAGCTTCAGTGCTGGCTAGGAATGGGGAGCGTTTTACTGATCAAGCTCAACAGCTAAATGAGCTGCTCGATGAGGCTGTTTTGGCGCATCAGATAATCATTCACGGCGGTACACACTCTGCGCACTTACAGGAGGCCTTCAAAGACAGACCACTGACTACTACGACCACCGATTTAGCCATCGACGCTAAAGCTGCAATGGAGGCGCTGCAAGCTTTCGAGAGCAAAGATGTGAGCCGGTACGCGTCCCTCACATCCTCCTCCAATATCGAAACACTGCGGAAGAGTCTACACGAGACTTACGACGAGCAGGTGCATCATCTCCATGCTCTCAGATTCGCTCTAGCAGCCACAGATGCCAGTCTCGCAGACAAGCGTTTCGCGCTGCAGCTGATAGATGGTATCAGTGCAGCATACACAAGTATGGTAAAGCAAGAATGCGATAAGTTGTTGATGCACTATCCGACATCCACTCAAATTGCAGAAGATGGCGAGAAGCATTTGCAACATGCACTCACCCAACTCCGTTCATTCTCTCTCGCTCTTCTTCCAATCCGTATCGACGACTTGGGTGATCACGTGCACGCTATACTCGAGCACTCTTTCGGTCGTCAGCTGGAGCTGGAGTATGCGGGTGTGGATGCGTTGTACAAAGCAGCAAGGGAGCATCTACATACATTGGCACATGAGCAATTGATGAAGATGGAGGATGTCGCTAAAATGCCTGTCGCACTTCATCGCAATACGCTAGACAGGAGCATGCGCGAGCATGACGCTCTCAACACCATCGATAGTCGTAGCATACCGCGTAATATTCTTAACAATCTCACGCAGGATGGTGCTATCCCAGACGCTATCGCATTGCGTATGCAGAAGGCTCTCGTACGCTCATATACCTCCTCAATCGCATCGGCTGGTCTTGGATACGTTGGTGTGATGGCTGAATACTGCAGCGCGCAGTCAGCATCTGCTCTCACATTGCTAGGTGTCGTGTATGGCGTTAGACACGTCCTCACGTCGTGGACTGCCTCCGTCAAGTTGTTTGAGAGCTCGTGGAGACGCGCTTACAGTCTGGTGCAGTCGGATACAGAGGCGCACAAGCAGAATGTGGTGACAGTGGGACTCAACAAAGATGCGGAGTTGGTACAGAACCTCGTCGGCGAGTATAAGAAGAGTGAGGATGAGAAAATTGAAGAGTTGCAGCATGAAGTGGATGTAGTGAGGAGGGAGTACTTGTAGAATGATTGTGCTATGTCATAATAGATTTTGAGAAGCGTAAGAGTGTGAAATGTGCTTGATGTGCTTGACATGTTCAATATCGCTGCTCTGCTTCTTTATCAAATGCCATCATCAGCGAAGACGGGGAAGAAGGGGAGCAAGGCAGTGAAGCTGTCTAAGGAGAGCGTGGATAAGGCGCCAAAACCTGCCTCTAAAGTGCAGCCTAAGAGCATACTCAAGAATAAGAAGGAGAAGGCAGTTGAAGAGCCGAGCAGCGAAGACGATGACGAGGAGGGTGATGAGGAAGAAGAATTGTCAGATGACGACGTCGATGGCGATATCTCAGATGACGCAGACGCAGAGGATTCTGATGGCTCTTCCGCCCATTCTGATGATTCCGATACCTACGCCGACCTCAAGACTAAGAAGCGTAAACGCAAGACGAACGAGACTGAAGCCAATGCGTTCGCAGCAGCCTTAACCAACCTGGCTGATACTAGTACCGCTGCATCTAAAAATCTCGAGATTCTGCCACAAGCGAACAAAAGTCTCAAGAAGCACAGATTGCAGTTGAAAGCGCAGAAAGTGTTACGCGATGAAGCTAAGCATAAGGAGGATATTGGAAGAGTGAGAGATGTCGTCGCTGGTTGGGCTGTGCCGTCTACAGCGGTCAAAACGGTAGATGGCGAGGAAGTGAACAAGAAAGACGGTGAGGACGGTGATAAGGAGGTTGTTATCGATGCCGGCGCTGGAAAGGAGAAGCGTCTGAGGAAAGTGGCGCAGAAGGGTGTCGTTCGTCTCTTCAACGCTATTCTCGCTGCACAGAAGGCAGAAACAGGCGCTAAGAGCACAGAGAAGGTGAAGGATAAAGGCCTCGGTAAGCAGAGACTGGAAGCACCAGCCAACTTCCCGTCGCAGCAGCCAAAGAAGAAGGATAGCAAGAACGTCGTCGCGAAGCAGGCTTTCATGGATGCTATACGTAAGGGATAGAAGGAGTGTTTGTACGGTATCTATTTATTTTTTTATTCTTTGCTGCACAATTTGTCGGCGTTTCGTCATTTTGGCTCGGGCTTATCTGGGCTTTTGACGCACCATCACCACCGGCGAAATAGATTGGCAGATGACTAGACCTGGAATAATAATGCCGTATATTTCATAGCGTATCGCATCTCTCTCCTCTTTCTTCATGTCCACTAAACACATCTTCGACTCACAATCCATCGCTCTCGACAACGCGCTCAGAAGCGCCAACGCACTAAATCCGACGCTCTGCGTGGATATCCCGCGTGGCATAGTCTACGACACACGCCCTCCCTCACCCCACAGGAGCGTCTCAGTCGTCGCCGGCGGCGGGAGTGGGCACAATCCTTGCCATGAAAATTTAGTCGGTAAGTGTCTCATCGCGAGGGTGTGCGCTAGCGTACTCACAGCGTTACAGGCAAAGGGCTATTACAAGCCAGCGTCTCTGGCCACATCTTCGCCAGTCCCTCCTCTAGTCAGATCGTGCAAGCGATAGAACGCACACCATCGCACCACGCCATTCTCCTCATCATCAACCAGTACACGGGCGACAGACTCAACTTCAACCTCGCAGCACAACGCGCCAGACACACAGGCCGTATAGTGCACACTGTCACAGTAGGCGACGACGTCTCCCTCCCGCCCACCGCCATTGCCAAGGTCGGCAGACGCGGCCTCACCGCAAACCCCCTCACTTGCAAAGTCGCAGCAGCGGCTGCTGAGCGCGGTCTCGACATCGATAGCGTTAGGAGAATCGCAGAAGCTGTCGCTCAGAACGTCGCTACCATTGGTGCATCACCAGAACACTGCCATTTGCCTGGCAGAAGCGCTGCAGAAGCGCACACTCACCCTGATACCTACGTCGAGCTCGGTCTCGGCATACACAACGAACCGGGCGCGAAAACGGTGAAAGACGATACCTCTCCCACGAAGCTCATTGGAGATATGCTCCGCAGTACACTCACCTCCCCCTATGTCGACTTCAAAGATGGCGATAAGGTCATCCTCGTCGTCAACAACCTCGGCGGCTTGTCGCTGCTTGAATTGTACGCGGTCGTCGGCGTCGCGAGTGACTTGCTGAGTAAGGAGCACAACATGAAACCCATGCGCACCCTCGCGGACTCGTTTATGACTAGCCTCAATATGCCTGGCTTCTCTCTCTCACTCGTCAACGTCACCGCGGCGGATGGTCTGGTCAGAGACACTGGCGTCAGCATCCTAGAACTCCTGCATGACCCTACGACCGTGTCTGCATGGCCGGAAATGGGTGGCACGCTGTCTGACTATGAGAGTGCGGGGTGCATGAAGCACGAAGGTTTAGTGCGCCGCGATGCAAAAATGCAAGAGCACAGTCCACCTCATCGCATGGTACAAGCAGTTCCCTCAACTCAGGATACTTCCACGCGTCGCCAGCTCATCGCCGCTATCATAACCTCCGCATGCGACGCCGTCCTCGCCGTCGAGCCCGACCTCACGCGCTGGGACACAGTGGCAGGAGACGGGGACTGTGGGACGACGCTCTCGAGTGGAGCGACAGCCTTGAAGGGTGCGCTACAACGCGACGAGATTCCACTGCATAGCTACAAGGAGCTCTTCCACGCACTCTCCATTGTCGTCGAGACCAGTATGGGCGGTACTGCTGGTGCACTCTTCGCGTTGTATTTCGGGGCTTTCGCTAATGCCGTAGAAGAGGACGTGGCGGATGGCGCACGTAAGGCGCTTGATCAGCTTAAGCTGTTCACGAGCGCACGCGTAGGTGATAGAACACTCATGGATGCTCTCATCCCATTCTGCAATCACCTCAATCACGGCGTCATGTACGCGGCTCAGCAGGCTACAAAAGGCGCTGAAAATACAGCTACGATGACAGCTACACTTGGCAGAGCTGCTTATTGTACTGGCAACGACGATTCACTCACAGTACCTGATCCTGGCGCTACGGGTGTGAGTGCAATACTGATGGGAATAGCAGAGTGCTTTCAGAACTAGCTTAACGATGCACAAACACAAAGATTGTAAAGTAGATGGAAGTAGATGAATAAAAGTACACGATTAAATACATGTCTATCCTGGAAAATGCGTCACTTAGACACGCTCACCGCGGAGTCTTCTAGCGAGTTGGATATCCTTAGGTTGGATGGTGACTCTCTTAGCGTGGATAGCAGCCAAGTTGGTGTCTTCGAAGAGTGAGACAAGGTAAGCCTCGCTAGCTTCTTGAAGGGCCATGACGGCTGAAGATTGGAAACGCAAGTCAGTCTTGAAGTCTTGGGCGATTTCTCTGACGAGACGTTGGAATGGAAGTTTACGAATGAGGAGTTCAGTCGATTTTTGGTAACGACGAATTTCTCTCAAGGCGACAGTACCAGGACGGTAACGGTGTGGCTTCTTGACACCACCAGCTGCTGGTGCTGCTGTCTTACGAGCTGCCTTGGTGGCCAGTTGCTTACGTGGTGCCTTACCACCAGTGGACTTGCGGGCTGTTTGCTTGGTTCTGGCCATTTTGTTTCTTGTTGTAGATGATTGATGAAGTTGATTGAGAGTTGATTTTGTGATTTAAATATTCGCGCGCGAGATCAAATCACAAATTCAAAGATCAGACGCGTTTTTGATCAAACGCGGGTGGATAGTGATGTAGTAGAGTGAAAGAAGCAAAATTAATATTGATAAATAGCGCTTGATTTAAGCATTCTAATGGTGTGATTTTCATGGTTTCATCTCTCTTCAATCACTCGGATCACTGAATAATTCGATATTTGATCTGGCGCGAATGATGATCTCAAAGGTAAGTGCAAAAGGAGGATGCATACAATAATAAAAATAGCATCATTAGATGCAGCTTTGTTTCAGCATTTGACTGATGCAATTATCTCCTCATCATCTCCCCTCCTCGCTGCACATCTCGCATCAGATCAAAAAACTCCAATTTGATCAATTTCGCGCGTGATCTGATTCGCGCATCTCGAATCATTTAAATAGTCTCGCCACACACTCTCTCATCTCATCAATCAACTTCTAGTAAAATGTCAGGAAGAGGAAAAGGCGGCAAAGGATTAGGAAAGGGCGGCGCTAAGCGTCACCGTAAGATTCTCAGAGACA